>CAJHZI010000600.1:0-315000 GCA_905160935.1 Enchytraeus crypticus
AGATTCCGATGATGAATTTTCTATACGCAAAGTATATGAATACTACAATGAAATGTACAGAACAACACTAACCCATTGGAAAGTGTCTGGTACAGCTAATTTGTTCAATATACACAAAATAATAATTGAATTAGTTGCAAAGATGACAGAGTATTTACCCCAAAACATAAGAATTCAAGTTAGTATTCAAACACCTTCAGGCAAGGAACCCCATACGTGCTTACTATCAAAAGATAAAGTAGCCAATAATCTTACAGAATGGACCAATTACTTTATAGATTACTATGATATGAATATTGAAGAATTAACTTTTAAATTAACTGCAATTGAACTACCTCAAGGAACTGGAAGACCGAATGTTATATCTAATCTCGACGATAAACATTGTATAGTTCAAATCAAGAACACTGACACAATATGCTTAGTAAGAGCAATATTAGTTGGTTTAACTTATAATCTAGATAAACTGCAGGAAGTTTTTAAAGATAAGTTAACTGTTGAGGAAATAAGAAATATAAATTTCCGGAGACAAGGTATCCATACCAAAATCAATGAAGGTATATTTTCAGACAATGAAGTAAAATATTTACGTCAAGGAGGTGAAAAAAAGTTACAAACAGTATTAGCTCAAGCTTTTCACAGAATATATTCTATCTCTACTAAGGAATCAGGAAATGATTTTAGTGATATAAAGATAATAGAAGAAAAACTAGATATAGAAGTACAAATATATAGTATGGACACTAGACAAATTTATGCTGGTTTACCCAAGCAAACAAAAATTTATTTAATTTTAAATAATAATCACTACAGTGTAATATCTAAACTTTCAGCGTTTCTAGGAACAAATGCTAGAAAATGGGAAGCAGCTGAAAAACTGAAATGTGAGGCGTGTAAAAATCCTACTCAATGTACTAAGGAAGATAAAATTAAATGCCAAGCATGTGGAAAGGTATTTTATAGTCAATCATGTTACGATAATCATATCAAAAATAAAAAATGCATTGAGCATTCATACGTATGTCAAAATTGCTATAAGTTTTTCAAAGTAAAAGATAGAAAACCTGAGGATCATAAATGTGGAGAAAAGTTCTGTTCAAACTGTAAAGATTGGCATATTGGAGAACATAAATGTTTTATGCAAAGAAAGAAATTAAGGGAATCTAGCGAAAAGTACATATTCTATGATTTCGAAACTACTTTAGATAGTAATGGAAAACATATAGTAAATTACTGTATAGCTCAGTATTTTAACGGAGATGAGTATATATTTCATAACGCCAATGATTTTTGTACATGGGTATTTACTAAAAAGCATAAAGATTATACTGTTATAGCTCACTATGGAAAAGGTTACGATTTTCAATTTGTACAAGAATGGCTCATATCTCATACACAAGTTGCCAAACCAAATGTAATATATAACGGACAAAAAAATACTGCAACTTGAGGTGAAAAGAGGCTATAACATAAGATTTATAGATAGCTTATCCTTTACAATGCAACCTTTGAGAGATTTTCCTGAAACCTTTGGATTAGTTGAATTAGCTAAAGGGTACTTTCCACATGAATTTAATAAAGAAGAAAATCAAAACTACATTGGAAAATATCCTGATAAGAAATACTATGGTTATGAACAAATGGTTAAGAAAGATAAAGAGGTGTTTGATAAATGGTATAAAAAAGATCAGACCTTTGACTTTAAGAAAGAAATGTATAAATACTGTAAATCTGATGTAGATATACTAAGAAGGGGATGCTTAACGTTACGAGAACAATTTTTACAGCAATCCCAAATAGATCCATTTCAGTATATTACAATAGCTTCTGTTTGTCAAGCTATTTATAGAAATGAATTCTTACCCAAAGATACTATTGGTGTTATAAATGAGCTTGAAACTGATAATTACTCTATAAAATTTATAAAATGGCTAAAGCATAAATCTTTAAAGCAGAATATAAATATTAAACATGCTTGTAATGGAGGGGAACATTGCATTGTAGTAAATAACGCTCAGAAACTAAAAGTAGATGGCTTTTGCGCAGAGAATAATACAATATATCAGTTTCACGGATGCTACTTTCACGGATGTCCTAACTGTTACAATGAATTAACAATGAATAAAGTATCAGGTGAATATATGTATAAATTATATGAAAAAACTTGCAGAATTGATAAAGCAATACGAGAAGTTGGATATAATTTAGAAACTATTTGGGAACATGAATTTGATAATAACGCTGAAATGAAAAATACATCTTTAAGCGAGTATGACTTGATTGAACCTCCAAACATAAGAGATAGTTTCTTTGGTGGTAGATGTGAACCGATAAAGCTACTTCATGATTGTAAAGCTAACAATCAAAGAGGAAGATATATAGATGTAGTAAGTTTGTATCCTACAGTCATGTATTATGATAAATATCCTACTGGTCATCCTACTAGAATCATTAAACCTCAAAAATATGATTATAATTGGTTTGGTTTTATATATTGTAAAGTTATACCTCCACGAAATTTATATCAACCTGTACTACCTTACAAGCAGAAAACTAAACAAGCTCATAAACTATTATTTGGGTTATGTAGAACATGCATGAATAGAATAGATTTAAAATGCATTCATCAAAAACCTGTAAAATGTAAATCAGATTGTAAAGGTAAAAAGTGCGCAGAATGTATATCTGTTAGAAAATTTATGAAGCAAAACTGTAGTGAATGTTACAATATTAGGAATGGAGAATGCTTTCATACAGATGATGAAAGAGCAATTACAGGGATTTGGTGTACGAATGAAATAGAAAAAGCTCTAGAAAAAGGCTACAAGATTGAATACATTTATGAGGTACAACATTTTGAGAGCACTAGTAATGATTTATTCAAAGGATATATAAAAAAGTTCTTGAAAATTAAACTAGAAAGCAGTAAATTTGATTGTTCTGAAGAAGAGTACAGACAAAAAGCCAGGGATTTGGGTATTGAATTAGGTAAGTTAGAATATAATCCAGGCTTAAGATTTATAGCTAAAATATGTTTAAATTCATTATGGGGTAAATTTGGACAAGTACCTAAACATAGACAAAATAAATATATAGATAACGAGGTAGAGTTTTATCAAATTGTACTGAATGATAAAATAGAAAGCTTGTCTCTATCATTCTTAAATGATTCCATAGTTTATGCATCATATGAAACTAAAGATCAGTTCGTAAAAACAAGTTATAATACTAATATTTACATCGCATGTTTTACTTCAGCTTGGGCTAGATTAAGATTATATGATATGATTGATAGATTGGGAAAAAATGTATGTTACATGGATACGGATAGCGTTGTTTATATTGAAGATGAAACTAATAAGTACATATTTGAGAAGTACATAGGAGATTCATTAGGAGAATGGACAGATGAATTAAAAGGTAAGTACATTGAATTTTGGGCTTGTGCTCAATCAAAAGATTATGGATACATATTAGATGATGGAAAATACAAAGGAAAAGTTAAAGGATTCAGAGTAACATCTGAAACTGAGAATAAGATGAATCACCAAGCTAGAGTTGATCTTATTAAAGGTAGTATTGGTAGTGTGGATATTAAATATACTCAATTTACTATTAAAAATAGTCAGATATTTACGAAAGATTTATTAAAACAATGGGGATTTCAATTTGACAAAAGACGTATAGTTAGAATAAGTGATAATGAAATATACACATTACCATATGGATATTGAGT
The DNA here is from genome assembly GCA_905160935.1 of Enchytraeus crypticus. Taxonomy (NCBI): domain Eukaryota; kingdom Metazoa; phylum Annelida; class Clitellata; order Enchytraeida; family Enchytraeidae; genus Enchytraeus; species Enchytraeus crypticus. The sequence goes on from CAJHZI010000600.1 coordinate 3,737, forward strand.
TTTAATTTTAATAATTTAATTACTAAATAAATGAGTGGATCTACTCTAACTGGTGATTTAATTAGAAGAGTGAAAAAGTATGACACAGAGGAAGAGAGAAAAGAAGCAAAGTTAAAAGCTTATAAAAAATATGCTGCTAAAAAGTATTACTGTGAAATATGTGATAAAACCATGACACTGTATAATTACTCAGATCATATTAAAACAAAACTACATTTGAAAAATTTTCTTTCATATATAGAATCCTCTAATAAATAAGAGGTGTATAAAATGGATACACGAGAGAGAGAACTTTTAGAATGTTTAAGACATGACGTTTGTAAAAGAAACCTTCGTTTCAAAGCTTTTGTTAATAAGTTGCTTGAACGAGTACGTAACTCCAAAGAAGCGATAACCTTACAAGACATAACGCTGAGAAAATTATTAGAAATGAAACTTTCTGACCAAATATCAGAGACTGACAATAAAGCATTAGAACACATGTTGAAATATGGAATTAATTGGGATACCCTTACATTTGGCACTCTCGATTTAATATATAAGATACGTGGCCAAAATTGTCATTTTCCAGAGTGGTATTGGAACAGAAGGTGTAAAACCTGTCACACACACGTAGATATGTTAGGATATACGCGTGAAGAAAGGGGTTGGTGTTCCAATTGCTATGCTCACGTAATAATAGTTAGTAAATGAATACATCTAATGTTACAGTTAAATCTTATCTACCTTCAGAAAAAGAGAGGGTAAGATCTAAATTATAACAGGTTATGATTTTAAAAGATACTAATCACTAATAGCTACCCAGTGACATTGATTATTATTCTTTATTATTGTTATTATCATTATTATTATTATTATTATTATTTATTTATTATAATATTATTATTTTTATTATTTTATTATTATTATGATATTATTATGATAGATGTTTTAAGATAACTTTTAACAGCAGGTAAAGATATACTAATTACCAATAGCTATCCAGTGACATTGATTATTATTCTTTATTATTATTAATATTTATTTATTGTTATAATATTATTATTTTTATTATTGTTATGATATTATTATGATAGATGTTTTAAGATAACTTTTAACAGCAGGTAAAGATATACTAATTACCAATAGCTACCCAATGACATTGATCTCCAGGTTTATAATGACCTTCTACAAAATATTGAAAACTATCTTTTGTAATATTACACGGGTTAATATGCAGAGCCCAATCCTGACCATATCGAGCTGATCTCACTAACTGACAAATAACAACTGGAGGTTCTGTAAATTTATGAGGTGTAAATCCTGATCCACCACTAAATCTTGAACCAAGTATATTTTGCTTTCCAAACTCCACTTTCATTTAATAGGTAAATATTTAATTGAAATATTTTTAAGTGGAGTTTATACAGATAAATGGAAGCGAAGTATTACTGGATATCTAAGAAGAGTAAGAAGCATTCAGATATATTTCCGGAGTCATTCCGATGCTTAATAATCGGACAATCAGGTTCCGGGAAAACGGCTTTACTTATGCGGATGCTACTTCAGGAAGATATGTTAGATTACAATAAACTATATGTATTTGGAAGATCCCTTCATCAACCGGAATATCAAATACTAAAAGCTGGCTTTGATAATAAATTACCAAAGTCTGATATAACAGAAATCCTAATGCATAATTCAATGATTAATGAACTCGATGAAAAACCGGAAGTTATAGCAACAGGACTTGCATATGATTTAGAAGATGAGGAGAAAGGAGATATTTCCTGTGAATATTATGAAGATCCAAATGATATTCCTGATCCTAAAGAGTTTGATAAGGAGAACAAGAATCTTATAATATTTGACGATATTATGACTGATAAGAATCAATCGGCACCTGGTGCATTTTTTACTAGAAGCAGACATAATAATATCGACTGTATTTACATTTCTCAAAATTATTATCATTTACCTAGACATACAATTAGATCAAATTCTAACTTTCTAATCTTATTCAATCTAGATCCCACAGACACCGATCATTTATATAGAGATTCTGGAGCAAGCGTTGATTTTAAAGATATTAATAAATTTAGACAGTTATGTGAACAAGCATGGTCGAAGAAATATGGATATTTAGTTATTGATAAATCTAAAACAAATCTCAATGAAAAATATAGATTTCAATTGGAACTTGAAAATCCTGTACAGTTAGTTGAAAATATAATATCACAACCTATAGATAGAATACGTAGAGCTACAAAAACTTGTACATCTTGCAACCTAACAATGTTAAGCTCTAGTCATGCCAAACATCTTAAATCGAAGCGTCATAAAAAGGCTTTCATATAATCTTTCACATAATAAATGGACGCACAACTTCTGAAGCTTGCTGATCTAACTATTGATCATTCCTACTATGTAATTGGATACAAACCGATATATACTAAATTTGGAGATACTTATATTATCAGATGTACACACATCCTTAACGATGAAGAATTTGAAATGTTCGCAACTAAATTAATAGCTGCATACATTTCTGAATATTCTCCTAAAGATAAATTCTCATTCACTGTTAGAAAAAATTCTAAATACACATACGCTCAGATTTCTGGATATAACCCAAGTTCATCATATATTCGATTAAATTAACAATGGGAATTTTTTACTTTACTAAATGGAAATATATTGTCTAAAATGTAAAAGTAAAACTTCAACTTTAAACTTAATTGAATCTGTAACTAAAAATAATAAACCAATACTTAAAGGAAAATGTGAAATTTGTGGATCTAAAAAGAATAGATTTATATCCAAATCTACAACTGGAGGTGATATCGTTTCATCTGTAATTTCTAAAATACCTAATGAATTTCATCTTAGAACTCTGAAAGGTAAGAAATATTCATTCTGTGGTCCCAATACAAAGCTAGAGGAAAGATTAAATCCTGATGACACACCAAAAGAATGGTCAAAGCCTATAAATAAAGTTGATGAAGTTTGTTTAAAACATGATTTAGCTTATAGAGATTCTGATTTAGGAAAGGGAACTAGACGTGAAGCAGATAAGAAAATGTTACAAGAACTTGATAATCTTAAAGATTTGAATTTTAATGAAAAATTAGGTAAAGCAGTTATTAAGCCGATTATAGCTGCAAAATATAAATTAGGTTTAGGAATATTAAAAAAAACAAAATCGAAGAAGCTAAAGAATTACACAAACCCATAATAAAGAAATTTAAACGAAGAAAAGTTATAGTGTATAATATAGATGATATATGGTCAGCAGATTTAGTTGATATGAGACAATACGCAAAGCAAAATAAAGGATTCAATTACATTCTCACTGTAATAGATGTATTCTCTAAATTTGGTTGGGCAATACCGATAAAAGTTAAGACAGGTAAACAAATGATTGAATTATTTCAACAATTATTCAAAGAAAGAAAACCTAAAAAATTATGGACTGATGCAGGAAAGGAATTTATTAACAAAGAATTTAAGAAATTCTTAACTGATAATGAAATAGAGTTATATCAAACGTTCAATGAAGGTAAGGCTGTTGTTATTGAAAGATTTAATAGAACTATTAAAGAAAAGATGTGGAGATATTTTACTGAAATAGGGAGTAATAAATATTTAGATGTTTTACCTAAACTGATTCATGAATATAATAATACAATTCATTCTACAATTAAAATGACTCCAACTGAAGGATCGAAGTTGGAAAATGAACACAAGATTAGTTATATACCACAACCTTATAAAGAGAAACCAAAATTTAAAATAGGTGATAGAGTTAGAATTTATAAATATAAAAAATTATTTTCAAAAGGTTACGAAACAAATTGGACTGAAGAAATATTCACTGTATCTAAAATTATCAATACATCTCCTATAACATATAAAATAAAAGATTTAAACGGAGAAGATATTATCGGATCTTTCTACAAGCAAGAATTGAGCTTATCATCATTTTAAAAATATAGTTAATAAATGAGTTCAATAATAAGGTTTAAAGAAGAGTTGATGAATGGAGAAAATCAAGAATTGCTCAAGAAGGTATCCACTCAAAATAGAAAATTAAGGAAAAGATTTGATGATGAAGTTATTGCTAAACAAAATGTACAAACAGAGCTAAAAGAAATATACAAACCTATTACAGATACGCAACAGTTAACTATTAGTAAGCAGATTACAAGAACGGATGATTTGTTTCAACAATTGTTAACAGATTTACAAGGCAAACATGATAGATCATCACGATTACTTGCAGATATTATTAGAGGTTTAGTGAGATGTAAGGAAGAAACTAGAAAACAAGGTTTAGATATTATCAGCTCCATAGCTAAACAACCATTACTAGCAGAATTAATTAGCAAATTAAATAACTATCCAGAATTAGTTAAGAAAATTATGCATCCTGATGGTATACAGAATCTAAATGAGAAAGACAGAAAAACACTAGAGCCTTTAAATCATCTCAATGACGATGATCTAAGAACACTCGTACAATATTATGGGATACAAGAAAAGATTAAAGCCACAGAATATGAGGAGGAAGAAGATGTACAATTACCTACTTACACAGATTCTGTATTTCAGGAAAGTCCAAGTGATAGTAAAATGTATAAAGAAGTAATGGTTAGTTTAATGAAAAGAAATCCTGGAATAAATAATAAAGGTAAACATGGAATCGTAACTGTTTCACCTATCTTTTATTACGAAGAAAATGATCCTGATACTGTAAAATTTGGTAAATACAATGTTCTATTCAAAGATAACAAAATTAAAATTGCAGACAAAGAATATATTCTTACACAAGGTTTAGAGTTATTGTTGAATAGAGTTAATCCTAATTTAGATGAAAGAATATTAGATACAGATTTGAATAATTATTTAACAATATGCATTGATTCGGGATTAGATTACAGGCACAATCAAACAATAGGTAAAAAGTTACATAGCGTGCTTACAAAACTAAATAGATTGAATGAATTGGATAAAGGTGTTCAAGTGATTGGTAATGGACTAAATACAATAATTCTATCGGATAATGTAGATACATTAAAAGAAAGATTAAATCTATTGATTGGGGAATATTCAGCAGGAAATAAAAGTATGTTTAATGAAATTAATGCTATTTTAGATATTTTATTCAATAAAGGAATAATAACTAAGAAACAACTAAGAAACATTATACGCAAAATTAAATAATAATAAATGGAACAGAAATTAATTAATTTACTTGAACCCATTTCTGCTTACTTTCAGAAAAAGTCTATATCTAAAAATATACTCGTATCATACAATAATTCATCTGAACTTTGTACTATTAAATTTCCTAATCCTATTATTCTTAATGATTATGATCTTGAAATTGCACTTGTAAATTTAGAGACATGGTATAGTTTTGCAAATATTACATTAGGAAATAATCATTTTAAATATTCGATAGATGGTGGAAATACTTGGAAATTAATAACTATTGAAATTGGAGCATATCAAATTGAAGCAATAAATGATGAGATTCAAAGGTTGATGAAACTAAATGGAGATTGGGATTCTGTTAGTAATGCTTATTACATAACTTTATCACCTAATACTTCAACCTTGAAATCAATTATAGATATAACAAATTCAGACTATAAAGTTGATTTTACTATACCTAATTCACTAAGAAGTATATTAGGTTTTGATGCTATAATTTTATCAGAAGGACGCAATGAATCACAATATATTGTTAACATTATCGAGTTCAACAGTATATTTGTTAATTGCGATTGTATAACTGAATCGTTTGTTAACGGAATATCATCTCCAGTTCTATATTCATTTGGACCTAAGGTGCAACCAGGTTTTAGAATCGTAGAATCGCCAGTTAATCTTGTTTATTTACCTTTGAATAGAAAAACATTGAGTGAATTTAGTATTTGGATAACAGATCAAGATGGAAGACCTATAGATTTTAGAGGAGAGAATATTACTTGTAGATTTCATATTAGAAGTTCATACTAATTATTATTATCCAGCATTCGTTCCCATAGTCGATATGACGCTCTTGCTACTTTAGACATTATAGTAGTGTATGTTGCTGGGTAGGCATAATATATATGCTCTAAAGTGCGCTCTGTAAGTTGATTAAAATCAATCCTTTCTTCTAGCAGTCGAACTAGAAGTGGATGATCTTCTGCTCTATTCAATACAGCGGTTGCCAAAGAATCTTCCATATTTTGTATTCTAGATCTTATGACATCGTTATCTGGATATGAATAATAGATCACGATTAGAGTAAAATCGGTAAATTTCTTATACCAAACCTCATTCCTTGTTTCTAACAGCCTAACTAGAAGTAGATCTTCTGACCGATTCATAATAGCTTCTCTCAGAGCTTGCTCCTCAAGCTTCGTAGCTTCCATTTATTATGTAGCTTTGTTTATAAACGAAAAATATTGTGATATAAAATATTCTAATTAATACCCTATTAAATGGGTCTCAAGCTAAAAGGAAAAGAAAGTAGAAAAGTAATATGCGGAAAGGGCTATTGTCATTGTAGAAATAGAGGATATGTAAGCGGTAAAGGTTTTGTGGATATTTTAAAAGTTGTTACAGAGAGCGGTATTGAGTCTACACCAGAAGTAATAGGAATATATCCTAAGATTGCTGATTCAACAAAAGCAATTGTTCAAGAGATAAGGAATAAAAGAAAACCTGAGTTACAAAATATTGTTGATAGAATTAATCAATTTAAAATTGGAACTGGATTTGCTTACGTTTAGTTTTTTCATTAATAAATGGAGAAAGTAAAGGAGCCTTATTTGGAGCTTGAAAAATCTTTTAATTATGATGAATCTGTAGAAAAGTTTCAATATAGAGTTTATGATCCATCTCAAGGAACTGCACTTAATGCAAATGGACAAGAAATTAGAATACAAATTTTAAGTGAAGATATCTGGTCATTACCTTGTAAGAGTTTTCTTTACATTGAAGGACAATTACAGGATTCTACTACTAATCAACCTTATGCTGCAAATAGTTTAGTAGCATTACAAAATAATGCTATGATGTATCTATTTAGCGAAGCAAGATATCATATAGGAGATCATGAAGTTGAGAGATTTCAATATCCAGGTCATACTACAACAATAGATGCATTATTGACTAAAAGTAATAGTTTCAATGGAATGGATCAATGTTGGAGCTTAGATTCTGGTAATGGAACACCTCAAACTTTGAGTGAAATTGTTAATTTAGTAGCAGGAGATATTCCAGGAAATACTGCTGCTAATATATTAACAGCTTTACAAACAACTGTTACTAGATTAACAGAAGGACTGATCAATCAAAATAAGGGATTTGAAGAAAGAAGAAATTATACACCTGGATCATTTGCATTCAAAATTCCTTTAGAATTTATATTTAATTTCTGTAAACAATATAGAAAGATTATTTATGGATGTAAGCATTCAATTGTTTTTCCTAGACAAACTGATACTCAGGCAATAATACGAAATGCTGCAGTTGTTAATGCTGGTAAGGTAAACTTAACTAAGATACAATGGCATATTCCAGTAGTTACAGTAAGTTTAGAAGAAAGAGGAATTTTAAATGATTACATTAAGAAAAAAGAATCGTTTCCGCTTTGTTTTATGAACAAGAAATCTGAGAACACTATTGTTCCCCAAGCTACTGAATTTGCTTGGAGATTATCTATAGCTTCAGGTATCGAAAAACCTAGGTATATCGTTGTAGGCTTTCAATCTCCAGCAGCTAATCAAGCAGAAACTAATTATGCTGTATTCAATGCTAATGTGCAAGTAATTAATGCTTATGTTGAATTGAATAGTGAAAGATATCCTAGCAATGATTATATAACTAATTATGACAGTAATCAGTATGCTCAATTTTATAATTCGTTTAAAGAATTTAAGAAAAGTTATTCTGAAGATGAAGAAGAGAATGATTGTATATCGTATCAAGCTTTTAAAAAGTTGTTTAGGTTATACGTATTTGATGTATCGAAACAGTCTGAGAGACTTAAAAATACTGTTGTAGATATCAGAGTAACTTTTAAGTTTAGTGCAAATGCTCCCGCAAATACTACAGCTTATGCAGTTGTATATCATGATAGAATGTGGTCGATAGAATCAGATGGTAGTAAGCAATATATCAGATATTAGAATTTTTGGCTAAATAAATGACATTAACTAAAAGCCAGATAGAAAAAATTGCTATCGCGATAATTCAGGAATTGCAAAATAGTAATAAGTATAAAGTTGGTGGGCTTTTACCGCTAGCAGTATTAATTCCTATTATTGCTGCTGCCTTGGGAGGAGTAAGTACAGTTGCAGGAACTGTTGCATCAAGAGTTCAACAAAGTCAAGCTGATAAAGAAACTGCAAGACATAATAGAGTGCTTGAGGATCAATTAAAGAAGACTGGAACAGGTAGATCAAAGGGAAAAGGATTAAGATTATAACCAATAAATGGATAGTATTCCAGAGAATGCATTAAGCAATATCGAAATTGAGAATTATTCAAAAATGTTAAAAATTAAAAGTTTTAGAGGTTGTTTTATGAGAGATGAATTGAAGAATTTAAAATCTTGTAAAATTGAATGCGGTATATTAAATTTAAATTTATCTAGTGAAAGTGGAAGTCATTGGACTTGTTGGTTTAAAATTAATAATGAAAAATATTATTTTAACAGTTTTGGTTTACCTCCACCAAAAGAAGTAATTGAGTATTTAGGATCACCTATTTTATACTCAACATTTCAATTGCAAGGATTGATGGATCAGAATTGCGGTAAATGGTGTCTGATTGTACTGAAACGTTTAAGTGAAGGGTCTGATTATAAAGATTTAATTTTGTCGTTAGTTAAATAGAATGACGAATAACGTAAAACAATTTTTGAGTGATAAGCTAGAAGATTGTGAAGCTAAAATCAAAAATTTGAAAAGAAAGAGAAAAATAGTTCAAGTAGCATATGGTATAACAATAGTTACATCATTAACTGTTTCAACAGTAACAACTACAATATCTGGAGTATTTGCATTGCCATTACTTCCTACAGTAATCATTACTACATTATCAGCTGTTGGAGCCTTATCAACAGCTATATCAACTAAATTTAATCTCAAAAGTAGGAAAGCAGAACTAAATAATATGATATCTAGGTTAGATAGATTGAAACAACAAATGAATTATGTGATGAAGTGTAACGGAGATTTAACAGAAAAGGAATAAAATGATATTATAAAAGAATTTTTATAGTAATAAATGAACACTGTAGATCTATTTGGTAGACAATCTAAAAAGCTAGAATCTAATATAAAACTGTTGTCATATGGAGGACTAAGTTCTATAAACGATTCACTATCAGTAAAGATAGATCCTAATATCAATAATATGCTTAGCCTATCTGCTAATGGTTTAATGGCTAATGGTCTTAAATTAACGGAGGGAGGCGAATTAAATATGAAAAATAATAAACTGATAAATGTTAAAAACCCCATAGATAGTCAAGACTGTGCTACGAAGGATTATGTAGATGCACAGGTTGGATTGAAGTTGAACAAAACGGGTGATGGAAAACTTGATATGAATTTTAATAGTATATCAAATATTCAATTTCCTGATAATAGTCTTGATGTAATTAATAAACTTTATTTAAAAGTTACAAGGAAACCTCACGAGATAAGTTTAGAAAATTTGGTGAAAATTGCAAATGTTGTATCTGTAATAATAGATAGAAATCCACATCTTCAGAAATACACCGCATATTTTAACAGAATGTATACATTAGTTGTCAGCCTATCTGCTGTTCTTAATGAAGTTTATGAAGGAAAGGATGTTGTTAATGAATTTGAATACTTTACGCATATAAAAGACTTACAAGTTGTTATTATTACAGTCATTGAAGAACTATTTGAGGATGAGTTTATTGATTTAAAGAGAAATCTTGTGAAAGAAAATCTAGTTTTTACACCAGAGAAAGGAACTCTTCGTAGGAGATACAGGAAATTTGTAAACAGTATAAGTCCTAAGATAAAGAATACCAATATGAAAGAATTATTGATTCAAAAGAATTTATTGCTTATTGATTTAGGATTTATATATTTAAGTGAAGAATTATTAGCAGAGCTTATATAGTAGCTGACACACTCAAATAAGATATTCTAAAATATTATCAATATAAGTATCTGATACATAATTCCTAAAATATATATATATATAATATAAATCATGAATAGAACTATTTCAGCTATCAGGAAGTAGAAATCTTAATAAAATTAATTAAAACAAGTAATCCAAAGCTATTAGATTTCTGTTAATAAAGTTTCGATCAGGGTATATTATTACAATGTAAGTAATATATAATAATAATAGAAACAATATGCCAGGCAGTTCCCTAGAAAGAGATAAGTAACCGGGGATGGTCGAGCGTTTATAACTTAATGAGAAACAGATGGCTTCAATTAGCGATTGTCTATATATATAAGTGCTCAAAATTTTGCTCATTTTGAGCAGTGAAAAATCTTTTAGAAAATTTTTGAGCAGCATTTGTTCAAACGAAAATATTTTGAGTAAATTTGCGAGCAGTCTTAATGGCTAGAAACTTTAAAACATATTATGTACGAGAGAATAAAGATAAACCGGATAAAGCATCGTAAACCAGAGGTTTACCTGGACTTTGTCCAGCATCAAAAGGTTAACTAAACAACAAATATACAGGATTGAGAAAGCACTAAGAAAGAAAACAATTAATAATGCTGAACATGCCTTAGTTAAGTGGGTGGTCTATAGCGTTAAGTTTAACGAATGGATACCAGTTCAGAATTTACATAAGCCGCTGCTCAATAGAAAGTGCTTAGGTAAGTAATGCCTGTGCAGACTTGTTACGAATTAAAATTTTAATACGGAGTCCGTTTTAAGTGATTTATAGGCCTACTAACGAAGTATTCGTTGTCTGAATTGCTAGTTACAAAATATTGAATAAAATTGCGCAGCGTGATTGCACAATATTACGCAATGTAGCTGTTGTCTATATATATATAGGTGCTCAAAAATTTGCTCATTTTGAGCAGTAAAAAATCTTTTAGAAAAGTTTTGAGCAGTTCTAATGTGTACAGGTGTATGTGGGTGAGCTAATTAAAGTGGACTAATAATTAATGCTAGTCCATACTTGATCACTCGAGCGTGGACGACGTGGCTCAGGAAAGTTGTACTGTTGTCATGGCTGTTGCTATAAACAATTTCAGCGGATCTAGAAGTTTTTGAGAAGTTGCGCATTTATCGCTTGTGCTTGATTGAAGTCGGACGTGTCATTACGCAAGGTAAGTAATTTTATATTAAATATCTTTAAAGTTTACTTTAATTGATTTTGAATCATAGCAATACTTTATTTTTAAAATTATAAATATAAAGACTTAATCAAAGTATTACAGTGTTAAGCGACAGTACAATAAAATGCATACAAATATTGATTGTTTGATCCTTAAAAATTAAGCATTATCCTCTATATATTAATTTTACTTTATAGGGAAAACTTAAAATTTGAGCCGGTATTATTATATTTCTGCTGGCACTATTTGTAGAAGAAATTCTAACAAACAACGATGTCAACTTCACAAGCTCAGATTGACGAGGCTCATATTCCAGTGACGCTCAAAGATCCTTTACTTGTAATGCGCTACTCACAACCCTCGATTGGAAATATTCCGACAATTTTTGTCGGTATAGTAGACAGAGAGTACACCGATCAAATGTGGGAAAATCATAAATCACGAATTTGCTCCTTATTTGGAATCACAGATGTAAATTCCGTTGGAGAAATCAAAGTGCGCGGTTCTGCAAATACTGTTGATGGAGCACAGTTAGAACGAGATAGGACTCGCGCAATTGAATCCATAAATCAACTGCAGATTCAATCCATACGTATTGTTGGGCTAGGAGTTGGCTCCTCTATTTCAGTCACTGACGCTTTGGAGTCTATAATCTGTGGATGGGCAATATCACCAGCAGATAAAGAAATTCAATTTGTGGCACTGGGAGAATCTGAAGATTGCCACTATTTAAATTTCTGCAAAGGTCTCGTCTTAAAGAAAACGTGTAAAATTCTCGAATACTACAATACAATGGATTACAGCCAGTTCGGAGACCTTAGACCTAGCAATAAACCACACGCTCTACTTAAGCGTTTTCTGCAGAGGGTTTTGGCGGATATGACTAAATAACAGTCGTCTCTGTAAACTACGTAGGATATGCAATATGTTCATTTCGTAGTATGCGTACCTACGCATATTGTAACTAATCATTAACATTTTCAGTAACTATTAGGCGTCTTAAATTTTACAAATGCGTTTGAATCCAGGTACATTGACTCAGAGTTCCTTGTTTATTAGCATCTATATAAAGATCATGTATCTAGTTATATAGCCCTACATTTCCGAATTTGAAGTTCTAGAGACGTCCCTGACATCAGAGGTTAAACTTTTATTCTTAGATTAAGTAGATAACGAGGGGCCATGGTGCTTATAAATTTGTTAATAAAAGACACTAAACGTTTATAATATAACCATATCTGAGTTATTTTACCATTCTGCTTTTATAAAGTGCCGGTAACGTTAATATATACTGCAAGCTGAGATCGCTTCTCTAACTAATTTCTGCAGTTTTTTTGGTATAATCAACCGAGTGACCGTGAACCACTTTTAACAGTTTAACATATAAACAATATGACACGATTACTGTAAGCTTGCAAAAAGTTGAGCACAACATTACGCATTCCGTAGTCTAGGTACCTAGACGAGGGAATGCATGGAATGCAGTTAATCATAGAACATATCCATAAAGTTATTCTTTTAAAATAATTGACAAAAATGTAGGATAATGAGATTACTGAGAAGAAAGGTGATTCAGGAACAATTTAAACTATAAGAGTGATCAAGTAATTGTATACACACACACACACACACACACACACACACACACACACACACACACACACACACACACATATATATATATATATATATATATCTATGCATGTTGTTATTATTGGGAGTAAATAATAAAGTATTAATCTAGGATTACATCGAATACTCAGAAACCGAATGATAGGAAATTAGGGGGCTAATGAAGCGAGATCCCAGAATGAAGTACTTTGAGTATTGGAGGTGGCCCAGGAACAGTACATTATATATTACTACTTTAGAAGTCGATTTAAAAATTAATTTTTTCAAGATATTTGCTCGCGAGAAAAAATAAGGGGCAACTAGGCTCTAAAAATTGAGCCTTTAGTAGATAAATGGTACATTCAGGGGAGAAACTCTTAAAATCCTAATTTGAGTGAGCGTGGTGAGCGAAAATTAGGATTTTAAGAGTTTGTGTACTGAAGGTACCATGTATCTACTTACGTTAACTCTATCTATGTCCGACTGTAAACGGTTAATTAATGGTTACCTATACTGAGTTTATGTTTCAGATATAATATGGTATCTAATGAACAATTAACACATTACAAGCGATGCTTGAAAATACTCGCGTATTCGTGCCTACAATCCCATATATGAGACGCATATGTTTTTGAAGATATTTTTCAGAATAGTGAAAAATATTTTCCGGATATTTTTCAGAATAGTGAAAAATATCCGGAAATACTACCGGATCCCATTAGTGTAACCCTAAAGACATGGTACAAAGAAAATTAATTAAGAGAAAAAAGAGTATAGCATTAATGGATAAAGCCGTAATAATTCTTAAATAATAATGACCCATATAGGTCAAAAGAACTTGAAATTTATTTTCTTGATTTTATTAAATTATTTTAAATAAATAGGTCTATAATACTATTTAAATTAAACGCAAAGATGTACACAATATGCATCGTTATATACATGTATAGTCTATACTACACAGACTGAGCAATGCATAATCTGATAGTGAAAGCTAACTACTACACCGCAGCATCTGCTGAACGCACAACAAGTGAGCAATTTGAAAGTGATAATCAATTACCCTATACTTTAAAAACACTAAATTAGTATCTGATAAATTACTAAGTTCATTTAATACAAAGCTCATGTAATAACCGAATGATTCGACGAATTTTTTTTAAAAAGGAAAATGAAATTAATACTAGGAAAATACCTGATCAACAGTGGCGTAACCAACAGTAAAGACTGGTGGTTCAAATATTTTTTACTACTGTCGTCGCGCCCCTAGACTGAGGCAACACTGAAACGTGATCTATTACTTAAATAATAGCTGTACGCCTTCACTCTCAACCCAAATTCACATCACAGTCAGGGGCGTATACAGAAGTTTTGGATGGATGTCAATTTTTAAACGCGGACGAAACTTAGGGCGGTGCAAAGGGGTTAGGAAATGTGAACGGGTAACTCCACTCCTCCCCGAAGGGAAATTGTTTTTAAAACTAGTGAGAAATCTTGTGAATTTTCCGAACATCTCACAATGAACCGTCCTATGTACATAGCCTATTATATATATATATATATATATATATATATATATATATATATATATATATATATATATATATATACACTGCATATAGCTATATATATATATAATATAAATATATATTATATATATATATAATATATATATATAACCTATATATCTATATAATATCTATATACTATCTATATAATATATATCTATAAAATATATATAACCAAGCTATTGTATGGATGTGAAACATGGACCTTAAGAAAGGAAGATATTAGGAAACTGGAGGCATGGCAAATGTGGATTTGGAGAAGAATGGAGAGGATTAGCTGGACTCAAAAGGTTACAAATGAGGAAGTCCTGGAGAGAGTTGGCACAGATAGACAGTTGATAAATGTATTAAGAAATAGGAAGAAGAGATAGATAGGATACATTCTAAGGGGGGAAGGTCTATTAAAAGAGGTCATAGAAGGTAGAATGGAAGGAAAAAAGAGGAGGGGCAGGCCGAGATTAGGTATGTTAGATGATTTAAAGACTCACTCATATGTGGAAATGAAGAGGAAGGCGGCAGACAGAGAAGAGTGGAGGCGTTATGTACCATGAACCTGCCAGTAGGCAGTGCACTAAGATATATATGTATATATATATATTATATATTATATATACATGTATATAAATATATATATATATACTGTATATATATATATACATAATATATATTTCTATACATGTATATATAATATATATAATATATATATATCATATATTTATATACATGTATATATAAAATATATATATATTATATATAATATATATACAGTATATTATATATATAATATATATATATAATATATATATATATATATATATATATATATATATATATATATATTAGGGTGCATCAAATTTGCAAGAATATTTCTATCATCAATATTTTTCTTTGGGCCCTAGTAGAGTCATTTCCTACTGCGTAAAACAAACTCACAATAATTTTTTGAAAACTTTTAGCCTTTATTTACTGGGTCCACATAGGTCCGCAAAATTGTATTATTATGATTTCATCAAATTATCGCCATATTTCAACAATTCAGCGGTATGATGGCATAATTAGATGAAGCGGTATGACAGTCTATAAGTTATACATAATAGACACTATCTAATATCTAGTAATATTCAATTTCATTATCATAATTGTTTAAGAAACTCATTTCAAATATACTATAATATTAATATTATACTGTTGGATTGTTACATAGCATCGGTAGTCAGTAATAAGTTACAGTTTACTGACGCATATAATGCAAACATGTTAGTTATTAGGTTTCACAGATTTGGTAGTTGATTTCTGCTTTCTTCAACTACTTGTAGTATAGTCTAACAGTGTTCTTCAGATCTAACAGCTTCTATGTAATCACTAATTAACTTGACGCTTCTCTCTACATTGCCATTTGCAACGTTCAAAGCTGGTCTTTGCCTTGGATGACAGAAATCAGCGCTCAGCAGGCCAGCTGTCTATATCCTCACGTAGGAATTTCGTCTCCATCCCCAAAATTCTAAATATGAACCATGACTCACTGGAACTAAGTCATCTGCCGAACTAATGATATCGCTGAGAAGTTTTTTTTGTTTTTTTGTTTTTCCAAATCCAATCCCATAACGATCCGTTGGTGGTGTATCATAATCTGCTAGTTCTACTTCCAGAAGTCGCTCAGTTAGATAGGCTTACTGAAGTTCAAGCTTTGGTACAATGTCGCTGAACAAAGCGAGAAACACCATTTCAGGACTCAAACACATGTGACGTTTAAAGGCCTTAAGTGCACTAAATAAACTTTTCTCAAATATGGTGACGTTTAACGGCTTTAAGTGCACCAAATAAACTTGTCTCAAATATGGTGACGTTTAAAGGCCTTAAGTGCACTAAATAAACTTTTTCTCAAATATGGTGACGTTTAACGGCTTTAAGTGCACCAAATAAACTTGTCTCAAATATGGTGACGTTTAAAGGCTTTAAGTGCCCTGGCAGCAACATCAGAATATACTGACGAGTATTTCTGAATATCTTGATTGTCAGGTTAAGTAGCTAGGAAGACACTGCGGACCTTGACATATCAGGAAAATGAAATATACTAAGATATTTACAAAGTCCTGGACCAGATTAAAATCTCAGGAATGCTAGTCTATAGCGGGAGAGCTAATGTAATATTCAATGTCTTAATTATTTAAATACATGTATACCATGGACCTGCTAAGAGGTAGTGCACTAAGAGAGTCAGAGAGAGAATAGAGTCACACATTTAGAGATATAATTTTTCCATTTAGCAATTGTACTATATTTTGGAATCCAATTTTTAACACATTTAATACACATTTATTTACATCCTATTTTTGGAAAAATACATAAAATTCCATAACCATTGCCTTTATCAAAAGCTTTTTAAAGATCATTACACCAATATTTATTGTAATGTTTCTATTATTAAAGTAATTGACAACTTTTCTAAGATTATGCACAGCGTTAGTCCTTCCGACTTTTTGTATAAATCCAAATTGCCTTTTGGAGGTTTCAAAACTAACATATCTTAAAACACAATATTCGGAAGTGTCTAATGTTATTGGGAATGTCGTTATTCCTCGAAATTCGTGAGCCGAGAAGTTTCTTTTGTGCCCCTTAAATTTCGGTATTGACGTAGTTATACCAACACCAAACTCATCCGAAACTTTTCTAGAATTATAAATAAAGACGGATCGTGCATAAGCATTATGCTCAATTATGAAGCCAACTGTACCGGGGCTTTGTTTGCTTCAATGCTATTAGTTGCTTTGTCAATTGCATCAACTTCAAAACAGCATTCATGTTCTGTGTTTTCATCTACCCCTTTTTTACACAAATAGGTATCCCGAAACGTTTGGTGCTTTTCAGATGAGATTTGTGTCAGGGATTTTTTTATATTATTAGCAAGAGCGATGGCAATCACAGTATCTTTTTTAAATCCATCTCTAGTAATCATTTTGGGTATTTTCTTTCAAAATATAACTTTTCCAGCATTTGTCAAAAACTTTAACCATTTGAATTTAGTAGATTATATAGTAATTCCGCCTATACATTATTTTTATGCTTCAGCTTATTCGTATTTAAGGCAATCCTGTAGTTTCTAAGCTTTAGCTTTCAATTCATGCCTTCGTTTGGTTTAACTGCATTCTTCCAATTACTAAAATGTTCAATGGACTTAATGAATGAAATTTATTTAAATTTTCATCCCACCAAAATTTTTCCTTACACCATTTCTACCTCTCTGTTTTATAGTTCTAATGGATCAGGTTTTTAAAATATTAATTACATTTCTATATATGGTATAACATAACATTTCTATATATAATACAACAACAAAAGTTGCTTCTAACTTGTAGTAGAATCTCCAAAGCTACTGCTCTATCCGAACCTGTGGGAAATTATTTTGTATTTACATTTTTAAATTATAACAAACTATAACTATGGCAACAATAAAGCCTATGTGGGAGTGAAAACAGTAAATATGAAATTTAGCGACACAAACGTAATTAAAACATAAGAAAGTATTCAAAACGCCGTATCATTCTATAGCATCCTCATTGACAAGAAAACTGCAACTAAAAACTCAATCACAAATTTTGATGGAAAATTTATGAAAAGTAATTAAAAAGCTTTAAATATCATTTAAATTAAATAAATATCTATATAGTTTTTAATAGAAGTGAATGTCATGACTAAATAATACTAATTATATTATATATTAATTTATTCAATTCCAAAATAGCATCATTATCAAATCAAAATATCATATCAAACCATTTTAATTATCAATAAATAATTTTGTATTTAGTTCAATAACATAGTATGCCCTATCACAGTTTTAAAAATCAAATCATCTATGTAATGAAATCATCTAAAATAAAATCATAAATAAAATCATCTATGACTTGAATAAGAGGAAGATCTCATGAAACCACTATGCCTCTAATTTAGTTAGATGACACACAACAAATCTTCTTACCAGGAATCCTAAAAGATAAAGAGTTGAAAATTAGCTTCATCTTAAGAGAGCATGTTAGTAACAGAAAAAGCCCTTGGATGTGAACTCAGAACTTAGTTACACGCATGTGGACACCTTATCGATAGGCCAATGGAGAAGTCCATAATTACACTTGTCAGTAAGATACTGTAGGCCTAACAATTAAAGGCGGAGCTCCCCTTTTTATTGCCCTACATGCAATTCAGCCAACATAAATCATTCATCCCACCGACCGCCATACCTCTCTATTGTTATTATAATGCTATATCAATAATCTTGAATACGACACGATTAGAATATGCTATGATACAATATAGATAGATATAATTTATTATAGCGCTTGAAATGAGTTTAAATTGAATGAACAAATTTTCCCGATTAAGCTTCCCGTTCTGTTTATCAGTCAGGTGGCAGAATATTCTGTCACAATTAGCTGGTGAGTGAGTGAGTGAGTGAGTGATGAGTGAGTGAATGAGTGAGTGAGTGAGTGAGTGAGTAAGTGAATGAATTATAAACTAATTAATTCTATAGAAATCGAACAGCTGAGTTCAATCTATGGTGGAATAGATTTCTTCTTCGTCATCCATCTTGTAGTTAGAGTTCTACAAAAATAGAGAAAAAGATTTATTTCGAGCACTTTTAATTATATTATTGTAGACTTTATTAATTAAAAACTTCTGTCCTTAGGATGCTTATACATGTCTGCCAAATATTCAGAGTACGAAGCATCCATACTTCCACAAAAGGCGATGCCAATAACAACTGAATAACGAAACTCAGTTCCTGACATTATTTATTATATTATCTCAGGTCGAGTCGAATGCCGGAAAAACACCAGCCCCTGACATAACCCCTGGACAAAAATCCCTTCGATTTAATGATTTAAATCCCCCAGTTTATTAATATAATTAATTAATCGTGTTTATCTCTTTTCTATGGGGTGCTTGTTGGGAGAGGGTTTCGTCCAGGGGGGGGGATTGCCCAGGGAAGTTTTGTTCGAGAGGGGTTTGTCCGGAAAATTTGTCAGGGGCGTTTGTCCGGGAGTTATGGCCGGGAAAGCCTGTCAGGGGTTGTCCGATCATCATCCGCGCTTTCGGAACGTAACAAACTGAATTATAAATTCTCAAGTTAAGTTTAACGACTCTTTGGGCTTCGCATGAGAGACTGTCACAGAATTATTGAAGCAAACTGAATCTGTAACAAAGTACAGTTAATAAGAAACTACAGTAAGTAGTTAACTCGTACTCTGAAAAACGTTATAGTATCTAACAGTGCTTGGTTTTATTTTAATCCCTAATCGACTTTCATCACTTTCGCTACAAAATACGATTAAACTACATTGTTATAATTTTAAAAAATAGTATAATTAATTATAACAGATTTTTTAATTTTTAACGTTAATAATAGCACCACATCATCTTAGCTTACGTTGTCATCCTTCGTTTGGATGATATGTCTATCGTAATACTCCTCTGGAGCCGCTAAATTTTCTTCTTTCTCGTAACGCCAATCCTCGTCAATCCCAAGATGTGAACTCCTGACCTCTGCGTTACAAGCCGAGTCTTCTGAGTGCTGAGATCTTTCATTTCCATTGAGAGCCGATGACTCATCGATGTTCACTCTTAAGCTTTCTGCGACCAAGTAGTACAAATAGTAAAATAGTAGAAATAGTAAAAATAGTACAAATAGTATAAATAGTACAAAGAATAGAAATAGTAAAAATAGTACAAATAGCACAAATAATACAAATAATAGAAATAGTACAAATAGTAGAAATAGTAGAATTAGAAAAAATAGTGTAAATAGTAAAAATAGTAAAATAGTACAAACAGTATAAGTACCATAAATAGTATATATAGTACAAATAGTAAAAATTGTACAAATAGCATAAATAGTACCAACAGTACAAATAGTACCAATAGTACAATTAGTACAACTACCACAAATAGTACGAATGACACACATAGAAAAATTATACAAATAGTAGACGTATCACAAATAGTAAAAAAGCCAAGGTTAACGTCAGTTTCCTCACTCGAAATCGATGTCAGTGCGGGCGAGCCCAGGATTTGAACCCCGCACGTTCTGATCCGCAGTTGAGTGTCTTACCGACTTAGCCACTGACTCCAGCAATTTTATTTATCATTCCAGTACAAATAGTACAAATCAGAAATTACTGAGTGGTTTAATGACATGGTGTTTATCACAAGGTTACATGTATGATTAATTTCCTATCTTTCAAATATTCTCAAATCGGCTCTCTGAAGCACAAATTGTTGTTAAAAATGCTTTCACGGTCAGGTAAAAAGAACTATAGACTTCTACTCTTTCTCACTAAGCCATGTCCTATAAAAATATTTATGTAAGCTTTGGCTTTGGAATAATGTGCATTCTCAAATAACTTCTCACTCTCTTCCTCCTATTCCTATTATTCAACTAAATATAACGACATATAAACACAGTATACATTCAATTTATGCTACGCTCACCTCAACGCTACGTACAAATTGCTATAACATTAGTTATTAAAACGAAACTAACTAATTGGAAGATGTGACGTTTAGTAGCAACATGGTTATTGTAAAATATTTTATAATAATTTTGAAAGCGCATTCGTTTTTCTTCAAAGGTGAGAGGATATGGTTTACAGTGCACATCTGAGCAGTTTCTCATTGTATACAACTTAATTTATCGTTCTTGTTGGTATGCGATAAACAATAGAGTTTTTCTGCAGAAAATATTTTGAAAATTGTTATGCTAATAATATCATCAGCAATGCAGTATTGCTGCGTTAGATATTGCAAACTAACAGATATAGAGAAAGTGTGCAAACTATGCTATAGGCCTACCTAAAAGTAGGCCTATAGCATAGTTTTATTAAATGAGCAATTAAATGATCATTATTGTTTTGGGATTGGGCTTACTTATTCGGGTATTGTTAAGTGTTGTTCTAGAACTAGCACACCAAGCTGCTTCAATAATTGTTGTGACAGCAGTGTAAAACAAACTTTAATTTACAGTATTAACAATACGTTTGTGTACCGTAGCCTAGACGTAAATTTTCTGTATTGAGACTATTCCTAAGTCGACAAGTTTATAATCAGACCAGCTTACAATTGTATTTCAGCAGCTTAAGAGCTCTTGCCAGTCTCAATTAATCAAATATCTCAATTTTTCAATAAATAAGATCTCAAAACTTAAAGTGACCGATTCAGAGATGAATTGGGTTTTCCCGTTGAGGGGAAACCAGAGTGATGAGTAAGCTCTCCAACTCAAACATGAACGATAAAAAGACAATAGACTTTACTGCCTATCCAATCAGCTAGGATGCCAATCTAAAGATGTTGAAATTAGCCTTGAATGATCAGTTCACTATAAAGTGCTTCGTCTTTCAAAGCTACTTCTAATTACAAAGAACGTATCAGATATTAAAGGTAACATACATGTATGTTACCACTTTTGCTACCAATTCCGTAGACACCTACCATTCAAATTGATAACATATTTGCATTGAACCCAGCTAATTCAAGAAATGAAAATACACAACCAAATGAACAATAAACATGCAATCAGATTGACAATATTGGCAGAAACTAGAGTGATACTATCGTCAGTGACAACTTCGAGATCAATGGATGCAGGGCCAAACAAAATGGTAAAAAAACTGTCAAAAACGACGTAAATTCAATATCCAGAGAACCAGTGCATAAATTAGCAAATTTACATATTCAGTAAAGATGAAGGTCTCATCTGTTTTAGTGATCTCTTTCATTCTTCGAAGTGCATGCAATCCGTAGAACTTGACAACTATGCCCTTTATTACCTTATGTATCCTTTAGCTTAAAAATAGATGGCTTCTGAGGTGGCTTCCCGTTGCCTTCCTCAGAGAGATTAAATACGAATGCAAAATAAAAACTTGTTTGTTTGCTGCTCAGCGCATATACAGGTGCCTCGACATTGCAGAGAGATGATTTGGAATAATTCACTTCACTGTTTGGTGGGTAAGCGCAATCCTGCTCTGAGTGGCGTCTCCTATCAACTGAAATTCATTCAACAAATTATTACCTTCTAGTTCTGGCGTATGATTAACGAATCAACTTTCATAACTGTTCTAAAAATTAAATTCGTTACTAAATTTGAAATGCAATATTAATTCATATGTCCTTTTATATTCATGAAGATTTAACTTAATTTGTCGACAGAGCTTTATTATAAAAAATGGGATGATTTTAACTGAATTTTAAATATTTTTTTTTAAATTAAATGATTGAACTGCAACTTCAATTCAGGCTTAATGCTTGCGTAGATCTAACTGGAAAAACTGCTTACAGATTTATTCAATTTATTCCATATAGATTGATATTGCTGTAGCATATATTACTGGCAAAGGTTTAATATTTGAGACTAAAAAGTAATTGTTTCAAAACGATTTGTAGTTTAGAACGTATGAATTATCTCAATATTATCACACTCAAATTTCCCGAGATTATATTAAATAATCAATTCTTCAGAAAATAAAAGCTGCGCAAGCTAATGTTAACGTCAGTTTCCTCAGAAAATAGAGCTCGCGGGGGTCATCTTACGATCGATTATTTAAAATTTAATGACGCCACATGAATTTCTAAAATTGCTTTCTTTAGGCATTCAAAGATCAATGGGTAAATATATTTCTACGTAGAATATATTGCTTCAGTCGATTGAGTATAAGATGCAGATAAACAAATAACTAGCTAGGAAATATATCAAATTAAAAAGATTAATAAGTAGCTTAAATTTAGGTGCCAGCATATAAAAATTATTATAAAGTATTTCATTACATACTTGTACCAAAAGTGAAGGCCTAGTTACCCTTTGATTTGATAGACTGAGCATACACTGGTTGCATCTCACAAGTAGACACATGTGGAGTTGGATCTGGAGAGAATCTTGGCTTAGTCTCATTTGTAGAAGCAGATTCATTTTGTATAGAGGTTGAATTGTCTGCAATTTGACCAGTCAGTTAGAATTAATTGAACATATGCCTCTAATATTCAATAACTACTGAAAGCTGTGACGCAGAGTTAGGCTTAGGTGGTAGCACAGCCAACTCCGCCTTCGAACTATAAGAAGTTGTCTTTTCCACTAATAGTCAAGGCAGTAGATAGGCTAGTTTGATTCTGAATGGCATCTAATGTGATATTTGTTGATGATGATAAAGCAGCGGCTGGCTTGTGATTAATTTTAATTTCACTGTGATATACAGTAGTTCACGAGGCAGAGGAATGCAAATCTAACATCTTCGCACATTTTCATGGAATTCACTTTACGCATTATATGAAAACTACAAATTATCAGAATCTCTCTCATTCACATTTTATTCTTATTGGAGCTCACTGTTACTAATAGAATGTCCATTGCCCTATCCAACTATACATTGTTGTTCAACTAATTATTTATAAAGTCCCTCAATTATTTGATTCAGCAATTATAATAAAGAAATTCTTCTCCGGAGGCTTGCACTAGAATTGCTTCATCGTAAACTTATTAATCGAAATTAAAGACACTTTATGGTTTTTCTTTCTAAATAAACGTTAACGTAACAAATCCTAATCCTTACAGAAGTAAATCTAGGCTGTCTTTATTTTAAGTATTTTAGATAAACAGAAAATGCAGCACTTATAAGTTATAACTAAATTCCTAGATGCCTATGGGCAATAACGATTGCACATTTTTTCTAATTTGTAAAAGCAAAGGTTCATTGAACGGAAATTACAAATGGGCAATGAAAGTTTACTTCAGAACTAACAACAAAAACTGTATTTCGTAGAAATGTTATAATATTCCAGACCTGTTTTGAAATCTAGTAATTTTTTCGAAAGGCCCCTATGTTCTTCTACTATTAAGAAATACTCTTAATCTTCTTCCTATTAAGAAAAAAAGGAAAAAGACTTGGGTGAGACATATTCTACAGGGTAAAAAACACAGGGTAGACTACAGGGTAGTCTACTAAAAGAGGTCATAGAAGGCAGAATGAAAGGAAATAAAAAAGATGGTGAAGCTAAGGTTAGCGTCAGTTTCCTTACTCGAAAGCGATGTCAGTGACGGGAGAGCCAAGTATATGAATCCTGCGCACACACTGATCCGCAGTCGAATACCTAACCGACATAAAATAACCGACATTAAATAGAGGAAGAGGCAGGTCGAGATTATGAATGCTAAATGATTCAAAGATGCACTCGTACGAGGATATGAAAACGAAAGCGGAAGACAGAGAAGAGTGGAGGCATTTTATGCGATGGACCTGCCAGTAGGCAGTGCATTAAGAGAGATAGCGAAATGCCCCTATGCATAAACATGGAGTAATTCATGGAGTATATATTATATATATTTATACATATAATTATATATAATTATAATCATGGAGTATATATTATATATAATTATATATATATATATATTTATATATATGAATAATTATTCATTCATGGAGTCTTACAGCCTCCTTCAGTAAGCAGTGTAAAGAATCAGGGAGTAAACTCGAGTACTTATGCAGCATAGAACCAAAAAATAATTACGAACTGTTTATGCTAGTTTCAGCGTACACCGATATATTATCATCGTTATCGTCATGTCGTTGGTTTTCTCTGGAGTAAGAAAGCCCAGTGGACGAGGAGGATCCGTTGATCTTATCTACAGAGCGGCAACAGGAACTCGACGGCTTCTTTGTCTTCACTGAAACATCGACATGGATTTGACCAATCAATGGAGAAGCATGAGATTCATTATTAAACGAAAATCAGAATAGATGTACAATTGTACATGTACATGTATATGCAATTGATAAATAAATTCACTCTGATCATAGGCCTAATCATCTCTCTCTCTCTCTCTCTCTCTCTCTCTATTTATATATATATATATATATATATATATATATATATATTATATATACAATATCTATATATTATATATATACTATATATATATATATATATATATATATATTATATATATATATATGATATATATATAAGCTGGTAAAGCTTAGGTTAACGTCAGTCTCCTTACTCGAAAGCGAGGTCAGTGACGGCGAGCCCAGGATTTGAACCACGCACAAACTCATCCGCGGTCGAGTATCTTAGCGACTTGCCACTTTATATATATATATATATATAATATATATATATATATATATATATATATATATATATATATATATATAGTTGTATATTATATATATATGAATATTTATATATATACATATAATGATATATATATATATATATATATATATATATATATTATCTTATACATATAAAACTGAAATAAATTAAAATGTGAATTTAATTATAATTAGATAATTTTACACCACCGGCTATTATGAAAATACCCTACTTAGTTAGCAGGCATAGGGAAAAAATTTGAATTGTAGAAATTAACTGGCTTAAAAATCTCAAAACAGTTTTAATCTATAGAACCAAATCCCATTAGGAATAAAATATACCACCACGGCTAAATTAAGTATAAAAAATCATCTTAACATGATGGGTTTAAGAGTCGGGATTTAGATCTCACACTAGGTTAAGATGCGTGTCAATTGAGCGAAGTTAAGTTCCATCGCGCCGGTTAGTACTTTGTGGGTGATCACCTTGGAAGATCAAGTGTTGACAGCTTTGAAAGAAAAAATCCTGAGGGTGTTGGAAGGAAATTCTTAAATCGGCGCCGGCTGCAATTAATAGGCCAACAAAACGCGACGATTGCTAATAACCATGGAAAGGAATGGAAGGAAATAAAGAAAACTACAAAAAACAGCAACCAAGAAAGGAATCTATGCAGCACATAGGCCTACGGATGTCATGCGTGTAACTATACGAACAAAAACGAATGTATGGCTATGTTGCAAGTATACATATTGTATGTTATGTAGGCCTTATGACAGTCGAACGTTTTTTGAAATTAATAAGAATATGACAATTGAGGAGAACCAAATAAATTACCCTCCAAATCTCTCAAATGGAATGTCTTAAAAGCGTAGGGGTAACGTCATGAAGTTTTAAATGACAAATCTTGAGGTGAATTGAATCCTCGTGGGTTCGAATCCCAGCCGCGCTGATCTGAGAGTAAAATCTCGGACGTTCACTGGACTGGTTAAACGGAAAATGGTCTAACGGTTGCTTAATTGCTTAACGGTTTAAACATGTGGAATTAAAAAAGTGATACTTGTCAACGTAGTTGATCATTTAAATATAATGCGTGTTTTTACTCCAACATCTCGAAAGCTAATGTAGTTCTAAAGAAACAAAAAACTAATTTAAGAGAGTTACTGACATGAGTCTATAATGCAAAACCCTATTTGATATCTTCGACGAGGTAGCGAAATTAACTGGCATTCTTTAACTTTACGCCCTTAGCGTTTACAAGTGCATTCCCCAAAAGAACTAATCGTCGGCTTATAATTATTAGTGCACGACTGTCTTATACCGATAAACTAACATTTTCACGACAGGCCTTTTGTAATTGCGCCATCAAGCAAACATAATATGCGAAGTCTATCATAATCTATCAAAGTTTATCATAATATGCAAAGTCTAGTAGATGTCAAGTTAAATACACTTAATATTATCTTAGATATTAAAACCGCCTAAATATATTAATCCACTGAAGTTGTCTATTTCTTGCAGTAGCTGATATCATTAGCAATTCCTAAAATTGATTGTTATAATCATTAATAGAAATTGCTAATGATATCAGCTACTAAAAGAAATAGAAAACTTCAGCGGATTGACAGATTTAGTCGGTTCGTAGTCGCACGTGAATATAAGATAATTAATTAATCACATAAGGATAGTCTGTGGTTGTTATCTGCAATATTGTATCATTTGTATGCCTATCCAGGTCGTCAGCTTCTCGGACTACGAACAGGCAACTCACTCGGTCAACCTGAAATGAATGTTTCACTTGGTCATCGAGCCTGGCCTACCGCCGCAGTTTATGTCTGGAACAGTTTGAATCTGTTAGTCCGAGTGTCCCATATATATGAGTTTATAATTATTTAACTTTCGGTGGCGGAGTCGAAGTACAATTGTGGTCTCATAGCTTTAATGACTCTAAATATACAAACAGTGTATGTTTATTAATAATATGCCGGTCATGCGCTTGGTATATTTAGCAATTTGTAAATGTAATCCTTATAGCGTTTGTCATTTAGCCCGTCATATGCTTGCAGTATTCGGTATCAAATGCCGAATGCTCATTAAAGATGTCTTGTGATATGCTATAATATTACTTTTATTTAATTTTAATTGCTAAACTGATTATATAAAGCAGTCTCGAAACTGATTTTTCACCATGAAAGCGTTATAATGGCTTCGTTGTTAATAATAATAGTAATATTGATTATTATTAGTATTATTTTAAACATATAAGTGATTTCAAGTAATGAACATAGATTTTTCACTAGAAATCTACATCCAAATCTAGACAACATTGAATATGCAATATTGTAAAGAATGTTTAATTGAACTAAAGTTTTGCGCAGATTGCACAGAAAACTATGCATTAGATAAATGTAAGAAGAAAACTTCTGTACTTATAGATAATTTAGAGCATTGACATTCAATTGAGTAGCCTCAGTAAGGCTGAGTTGCTAGAACATTTAGGGTGCAGTCCTGTCGTAGATAATTTCTAAAGAACTTCTATCAATAGACGCAAGACTATATTTCCTTTAAAAATTCGCATTTATCTTCGATGAATAAATATGAATTGCTTTTACAACAGCAGTGTGTATCTAATAGAGCTACTACAGCAAAGTGCGTCAACCTTGTATTAAACAGCATTCCAGGCTATAACAGCATTCCAGTCTATAACAGCATTCCAGTCTATAACAGCATTCCAGTCTATAACAGCATTCCAAACTATAACAGCATTCCAATCTATAACAGCATTCCAGGCTATAACAGCATTCCAGGCTATAACAGCATTCCAGTCTATAACAGCATTCCAGGCTATAACAGCATTCCAGGCTATAACAGCATTCCAGTCTATAACAGCATTCCAGTCTATAACAGCATTCCAGTCTATAACAGCATTCCAGGCTATAACAGCATTCCAGTCTATAACAGCATTCCAGGCTATAACAGCATTCCAGTCTATAGCAGCATTCCAGTCTATAGCAGCATTCCAGGCTATAACAGCATTCCAGTCTATAGCAGCATTCCAGTCTATAGCAGCATTCCAGTCTATAGCAGCATTCCAGTCTATAGCAGCATTCCAGTCTATAGCAGCATTCCAGGCTATAACAGCTACTGCTAAAAGTCTGAGAGAGTTCCTAGCGTTAGCTAAGAATAAACTTTACGGTAAATTCGTCAAATTTTAAAAATACTGCTCAAACAATAGAGAATTTAAAAGATTTACTTTCACATAACAAAATAGTATTAGTTACGTCATTAAATTTTTTGCCTACAACAAAGCGAAACTATTATCTCCGCATTGCACAAGATAACTGAGCCACAGGATCAAAAATAATCTAATTATAATTGACTCACTGAAAGTCGCGTGATTATTACGGACGTTTTTGAGGCAATCTCGTTTTATGATCGTGATTGATCGTGATTTTATGATTTTTTCTCGTTTTATTTAGGCCTAATAAATACAATAATACAATACGTTAAGTTAATTAAAAACTTGCGCAGAAATTCACGAAACATTAAATTCACTCGGAGTCTTTATATAATCATTGTTTCACCAAAATCATAGCAGTGAACAAAAACACAAAGTAGACAAACGAACAAGTATCACTTATGAATACAACATAAAGATATTAAATGTGATAATAAATATTACTAAGTAAACCTAAAATTCATAACAAATTTCCAATTGTTTAAATCATAATTTCCTCATTATGTTTTTAAAAGAAGCCTTTCAAAATATAACCAAAACTTAAACCTAGTCTTCGTTGGCGAATCTTGCATCTGGAGTGCATATTTATTTTTTGTAACATTGAAATACAAATAGTCTGAGTTGTCTACACCTATTCTGTCATGTAACTGATTAGAGGTAAATAATTTACCCAGACACTTATACCAATGAAAATCATATAACATTTAAAATTACCAGAAGCCACAATACCATTGACAGTTCAGTATATCACTTTTATCATAAAAGTTAAAGGTTTTATTTAAAATACTATTATGCATATAAGTAAAGTCTTTTAATTCGGATATGGACAAACCAGAGGCCGGAATTCCATAAAGTAAGACCGGAACCGCCAGAGCGATTATTAATTTAAACAAAACATTAATGTGCACCTTTGTTCCCAGTCCCCCCCAGTATAGTTTTAACCGAAGTGTAAAATTTACATCTACTGTTTTTCCAATAGCCTAACGTTTGAAAGATTAACTTTTAAAATATTTAACATAACATAACGACATTAGGTCAGAAAGCAAAAGTGCTTGTTTGAGACCCACACAAAACAAAAAATAAATACAATAAAATTTACCTACACATCTTGCATAGCATAACATATTTTACTTAATAACCAAATAACCAGTACTAATACAGGAAACCAGCACACCTGTACTGTTAACTTGTACACTAACAGGTACAAATACTACTCAATATGCTAACACTTGTCAAATTGCAACATACCTAGGCCTACACATCCTCAAAAACACACATACCAAACATTACAGCAAGAGACAATAGCCATTTTATACAAAAAAGCTAAATAGACTATATAAACTCTACTTAACTATCAAAACTTACACACTTTTATCAGACTGGGCAACCCCACAACTCAGCCTATTACTTTTCAACTACTACTTCATACCTTTCCCTACAACACTTTATGTACTTATCGTATCTATTCTTAAATTGATTGATAGATTCGGCCTCAACGACCTCCTCTGGTAGTCCGTTCCAAACACCAACAACTCTCTGACTGAAATTTTTTTGCGTATCTCAAGCCTACTTCTAAATTTAATTAACTTGTATTTGTGTCCTCTAGTTCTGCTATTATTTGCTAATTGAAACCAATTGTTATAATTTACTTTACTGAAACCATTAAGCATCTTATAAACTTCTATTAAATCGCCTCTAACCCTTCTCTCTTCTAAAGATATTAATCCAGTGTATTTTAAGCGATTTTCATAATTGACATTACTACATTTCTTAATTAATCTTGTTGCTCTAGCTTGGACTTTCTCAATAACTTTAATATAATGTCTTTTCGTCTACTTGTCATTGTTCTTTTTATTATACTTATAACAGCATTTGCACTATTGGAAACTTTATTACATTGCTCATTAAATTTTAATGAATTATCCACTATTATACCTAAGTCTCTTTCAGAAGTAGTACTTTTCAGTATTTTATTATTTAAAATATATTCTGTATTTAAACTGTTTTTACCTATATGCATTATATTACACTTATCGCTATTAAGTTCCATCTGACATTTTCTAGACCAATTTTGTAATTTTAATGTCTTCTCTTAGAACCTCTGCATCTACTTTATTATTTACAATTTTTGCTATTTTCGAATCATCTGCGAATTTACTAACTTTTGATACTATGTCTATGTCTATGTCGTTAATATATATCAGAAACAGCAGAGGACCTAAGACAGATCCTTGTGGAACACCACTTTTCACCGCTGTCCATCTAGAAAATTCTCCATCAACACATATACTCTTTGCCGTCTATCACATAACCAATTACCTATCCATCTAAGAATATTACCCTGTATACCGTGTGCCTCTAACTTTCTCAACAGTCTATTATGGGGTACTTTATCAAATGCTTTTGAAAAATCTAAATATAACACATCTATTCAATTACCTTTATCCAAGTCACTTGTAATATTTTCTAAAAAGTCTATTAAATTTGTTAAACAGGAACTTCCACTAATAAAACCATGCTGACTATCATATATTAGGTTGTTTTTGTCTAAAAAAGAAATAATTTTATCTTTAATTATACTTTCAAAAATTTTCCCTATAATACTGGTTAAACTAATTGGTCTGTAATTCTTTGCCTTGTTCCTACTCCCTTTTTTATGTAAAGGGACTACATTTGCATCTCTAAAGTCTTGACGGACAGACCCTGTTTCTAAAGTAGCCCTGAAAAGCTGTACTAATAGTGGAGCCAACTCTTCCTTTAATTCTGCTAACAATTTTCCATGAATTTTATCTGGACCCCCCCGTGCTGCTTTACACACATTTAATGAACTTAATTTTTTCATCATGATATTATTATCTATCTCAATATGCTTTAATGCTTTATCATCACTAATCTAGAATATTTTATTTGGTATAGGCATATTTAACATATCTTCCTCTACAAAAACAGATGTGAAATAATTATTTAAAAGATCAGCTACGTGTTGATTATTTTCTATCATAATTCCATCTTTGCCCTTCAATGGGCCAACTCTTTTGTTCGCTTTTTTGTTTGCATTTGAATAAACAAAGAAACTTTTTGGATCAGTTTTAATATTATTAGCTAATTTTTCTGCAAAATTAACCTTAGCTCTCCTATTTTCAGTTACAGATTTATTCCTTAAATGTTGATAGTTTCTGTATAAATTTTCATCATTGTTACTGTTTTTATATAAATTCCATGCTGCTTTATTTGCTTTCCTCGTGCTTTTAACCTTTTTTGTAATCCATTTACATCTATATTTACTTTTAGCTTTTAATTTAATGAAATCATTTCTAATCAACTTGAGATTCACACTAATGCAACTCCATAATTCATCCACATTTTTACAATTATCACCATTAGAGAACAAATTATTACTCCTTATATACATTCTAATTTCATCATAATTACCTTTAAAGTAATCATATTTCCTCACAGAAGTTTTCTTTTCTCATATTTCATATTTATTCCTAAATATTTTATTCTATCCATCCAATTGTCTCTAATTTGCAATGGCTTACACTGAAAATTATATCTAGGACCGATTCGCATACAGTGACATTTCGATACATCTATAGGTGAATCTAACTTTGTAAAAGCCATGTCTCAAATATTTAACAATTTCAGAAGATCAGTGACGGAGATACTCAATAAATTATGATCACCTTCATACACAAAGCTATTATAGCATTTATTATTAATGAAAACAACCTAATTTAGAAGTTTCTAATTTGTCTAAAACTGTGTCAACAAATATGGCAAACGACGAAGGTGAACGAATCCCACCTTGTTTAGCACCTGATAGCTGTTGGACACGATCTGATACACAATCAGCCCAGTTTACAGATGAAGTATTTTTACCGAACTAATTTTCACGATTATTAATAATACACACATTAACCTTTCTACATAGTAACATATATATTACGCCATAAACATTACATATGTCAAACGTTTACGCAGATAAATTACACTAATATTTTCAGTACTCATATTAACATTGAAATACTTTATGACCTTTCTTACGGTATGACAACCCAATACACCCATTAATACACCCAGCCTTTTCTTTGAAGCCAAACTGCCTTATTGAAATTGGTACATGAATGAAATTTTTATACAATGTTCAAAGACATTCGAGATGACGGGGCATGTAGTGATCCCTCTAAAATCATCAGCTGAGACAACCCTTTTACACCCTTAGAATTTTGGTATACGTATATAGTCCTACCGATAACAAAAAGCGTCGGGAACCAGTCCAGTGCGAAGCATAATATTGAATAGAGCTTTAACTGTTATCAACACAGACTCATGAGTAATAACTATGCTGTGTAACAAATGTTCGATTGTCAGACCATCACTGCCTGCTGTTCTGTTTAAATCAAGACAATTAATAGCATTGCTCAATGCTCTGACATCAATATCAACATCACTTGCTTCAGAAGTATATACCAATTTTTGATTGTAGTATTTCTCTCTAAATTTATTATGAAATATTTAAGTTTAGTGTACAGGCAGATTTGAAAGTATTTGCTATGTGGTTAGCAATATCGCAACTATTTTGAAAGCCATCAACTATTATTCTATTGAGAGTATTATTATTTTCAAAATTTCTATTCCAACATTTCCAAACATATTTTTCCTAAAAGCAGTTGTTGTAATTTATCAGATATTATTTTAGTTGAATTGATTTAGCAAGATTAACAGCTTTCTTATAATCTCTATGAGCTTTCTGCTTTGTATCATATATGGGCAGTTAATTGGGCTTTTTCCACTCACCAAACCGTTAACG
Organism: Enchytraeus crypticus; assembly: GCA_905160935.1. Classification (NCBI taxonomy): domain Eukaryota; kingdom Metazoa; phylum Annelida; class Clitellata; order Enchytraeida; family Enchytraeidae; genus Enchytraeus; species Enchytraeus crypticus. The sequence continues at coordinate 37,436 of CAJHZI010000600.1, forward strand.
GAACAATCCTTATCCTCAGTCAAATAACTGTTCCAGCAATATTTTTTGACCACTTTCTTGCCTCTATTTTAATAGTTTTCATAGAAGCATTATATAATCAATTTAAGAATAGATATGATAAGTATATAAAGTGTTGTAGGGAAGGTGTGAAGTATTAATAGAAAAGTAATAGGCTGAGTTGTGGGGTTGCCCAGTCCTATTAAAGTGTATAAGTTTTGATAGTTAAGTAAAGTTTATATTGTTTATTAAGCTTTTTTGTATAAAATGGTTATTGTCTCTTGCTGTAATATTTGGTATGTGTGGTTTTGAGGATGTGTAGGCCTAGGTATATTGTAATTTGACAAGTGTTAGCATATTGAGTAGTATTTGTACCTGTTAGTGTACAGGTTAATAGTACAGGTGTGCTGGTTTCCTGTATTAGTACTGGTTATTAAGTAAAATGTGTTTAATATGTTATGCTATGCAAGATGTGTAGGTAAGTTTTTATTTTATTTTGTGTGGGTCTCAAACAAGCAGTTGTGCTTTCTGACCTAGTGTCGTTATGTTATGTTATGTTATATAATATGCTAACAATGTCATTGTAAATGCTATTAATAGATTATTGATTAATAGCTCAGGTCTACTATCATATAACCCGTTAATATAAGTTCACTTAGTAACACGAATAACCGATAACATTTTTGTCATGTTGTAATATTCTGATTTATTAGAATTGACCCAGTCTAGATTGAGTTTAACATTCGGAGTAGAAGTAGTTTATAGATTTTATTTTAAAATTAGGTTAGATCATATACTGTCTGGAGCCAGTGGCGATGTCGGTAAGACACGCGACCGCGGATCAGTATGTGCGGGGTTCAAATCCTGGGCTGGCCGGACTATGACATCGCTTTCGAGTGAGGAAATTGTAGTTAGCTTTACCAGGTTTTATTAATAACTCAGCTTGATGAAGCACCAATCGGCAATTTAACTCTAATAACATCTTTTAGTGCCTCATCTAGTGCTAAAATATTCTTCAAAGACGAAATTGACACTAAAACTCACTTGACTCATTGTCACTACATGATTGTTCGGCCGCCTGGTTGAAGTTTGAAGCTCAGTCTCTCGCTAGTGGAGCATTCTTGCCTGCTGGTTGATAAAAATAACTTCTCTCTCTCATAATGCGCTGCCCATTAGCAGACCCATGGCATATAACTCCTTCATATATTTCTATACTCTTTCTGTTGATATATTCATATCAACATAAGAATTTGTTATGAAATTACCCAGCATCCAAAGAATAGTTCTTCTTCTAACCTTTTCCCTTCCATTTACAATTCCATTACCTCATTTAGTAAACCATTGCCTTTCAGGACATGACCCGTCCAGTTCTTCTTTCTATTTCTTATGATTTCTTTCAATTATCTATTTATGTCTGCCCTTTTTAGCACTTCTTTCTTCGTAATTTTGTTAGTCAAAATGATCTTTTCTATTCCGCCATAGCCACATTTTGAATACTTCTGTTTCCTGGTAACCTTCTCTATAAAAAGTAGATATCATAACTTACAGTATTTATAAACCACAGATCTATTCGCATTCGTACTTCTACGGAAATTTAAGTGACAGCTCTAATTCTGAAATAAGTAATTTTCCAGAAAATCTAGATATTGTTCAACTGATCAATTTACAATGGCGACAAAATAACTGATCAGTAATTATAAGTAATTTAGAACGTGACTTGTGTCACGCGCTGTAGTGTAATCACGATTACGAGTCACTTTATTCAACCACATTAAAATGAGTCCTTTATGCTTCTTGTGCCATAAACATGACACTAGAGCAGAGCAAAAAGCAAGATCATAAGCTACGATATTACCATAACATTGTAATAATTACTACATAATTATTTCTATGATGATATTTACTAGTTTATAGAATACACCAGGTTGACATCAATGCTTTGTTAATATTAAGCATTGATATAATAACTATGTTGATAAAGCTAATGTTATCTTCAGTTTCCTCACTCGAAAGCGATGTCAGTGACGGGAGAGCCCAGGATTTGAACCCTGCACATACTGATCCGCGGTCGAATATCCTACCGACATGATGTCATATATGTTGCTATAAAATGTTGATAGCGTAAATATGTTTATATTAAATATTGATATCATAACTACGTCGATATTGAATGTATATATATATATATATATATATATATATATATATATATATATTGTATATATATATATATATATATTGTATATATATATGCTGATATCATAACTATGTTTTTATGAAATGTTGATAGCATAGCAATGCTGATGATTAAACGTTGATATCATAACAATATTGATATCATAACTACTGTATATTTATTTCATAACTATGTTGATGTTAAGTCTTGATATCATAACTATGTTGCTATTAAATGCTGATATCATAACAAAGCTGCTATATTAGTACTGATAGCATAACTATGAGATTTGGCCCTTTTTGCTCGCCGGCTTGGATTTGTCTCAATAGTGCTCGATGTTATGCTAATATTCCACCTGTACTGGCAGAATTTGTTTGGTTTCCGGCAGATGATTAGTACTAGTTACAAGAAATGATAATGAATGTTTTCGTCGTTTCATTACTTGTTCAATATTAAAGCTTATATTATCAGAATATTTAAATTTCAAAATTCAGATTCGAAATATATTTTATACTTTTGAATTCAAAATCTTTTCGATCAAGAGTTTTCATATTATTTTCATGTAATTCTATCTAAACCCAAAAGAAATGTACGAGAAATCACTTTAAAATGTACCCGTTAATCACTTTATATACAGAACATATCACTATTAAAGAAAAATAACTAACCATTATAGAAAGTTACCCAAAATCGGTAGGAATATTAATAAGTTCGTACTGCAGATGGTCACATATGCATATTATTATATTTAAATTTACTACCACTAGTCTTTTAAATTTTATTTAATCCAAAAGTAGGCTACATAAATTAATAATTAAATATTCATATATTGACTCAGGCTACAACAGAGATCCTAACGCACTCAGATATCCTGATTGAGCCGTGTTTTTTTATATTATGAACACAATAGCAGGTGAAACTTGGATGATCCTTTGATGGAAGTGGGACGCTAAAATCGTCTCTAAAATCGTCGCTAAAATGAGAAACAGACGCTAACATTGAGTTTCATAGGCTTCCATGCTTATTTGAATTAAGCTGCTTGATGTAAATCACAAACAGGTCACTAAAGAGCTCCTGCTGCTCCAATTAACTACAAGTAGGTCACTCCTCCTTCATCGGCAGAAAATTGGCTCTTCTGCTCATAGGAGATCCGGGTTTTACGCTGTATTATGCACACTAATTATATTGTACATATAAATGATAGTAGTATAGCCCAGATACAGAACACTATCTGCTGAATAGAGGACTAGTATATTAATAGTCTTCTTCTCGGTTGTTGTCATGCAAGATGAATATTTTCGTTGCTATGTAAATTTTTCACCTTAGATTATGGTTATGATAGCGAAGGAACTGCTAGTGGTTTGCGAAATAATAAATAACACATCTTTGCCATTGTGTATTTTGACTAAGTGCCATCAATTACCAGACAGAGTATTAAGTGCAATAAGTACATGTGCGATGTAAAATAGACCGAGATTAGACTGCGTGCGTCGGAACAAACAACTAAATACGAAAATGAGCAAATTGATGAAAAGTCACAACAGAAAGCAGATTTTGCTCAGGTTACGAATTGCATTAAGGTTTAGATGTGGTAGAAGTCTTCGTAATATAGTAAATCACATGGTATTTATGGTGATAAGCTATAGTACCTTTACTGCCCATATTACACACCTGAAATAACAATTTTGCACACCCGCTTAAAAAATTACAGTTCTTTAAATGAAACGAGATTTGTAAAGAAATACCTCTTATTTTTAATCATCTAGAAATGAACTACTTTGAAAATTAACAGAACAGAATAGACCTACCTTCAGGCTCGAAGACTCGAATAGCGTCATATACCGGCTGCTCAATAGTATCGTTAATTTCTAAAAACGTAAAGATCAAAATATCAGTAAGTTCACTAGACGAGGCTAAAAAATTAAATGCAGGCATATATTTTGTAACAACTGGTATGTTTCTACAGAAGTACGTTATAGGCTGCCTTGATTAAGTTGAGATAAATTTCACAATGAAGAGGACGTTAGAGAAATCTCAAGCAAAATATAATTATATAATAAACTGCCAAGATCCATCAGAGGCCTTAATCTGAACTAAGTACAATGTCAAATAGCGCCTAGAAATAAATACAGCTGTATAGTGTGTACCTGCATATGATATATGTAAATAGCTAGCTATTTGAAAAATGCGAACCGAAAAACTGGAAAGATAAGGCAGGAAAGATTGCTAGAAATTCGAAAACTTAAATTATCGTTCGCTTTGACATTCTGCAAAATACTAAGTTCAGTGTATATATGCGCCTATGTATATGATCAGCTTTCAAGCCTACCGAAGACTTTGACTAGTATGTTATCACAAAACGAAATTGCACCCAAACTTTAGAAAGCCATTTCATGTGCGTGACGTCCCTGACATCAGCCCTGGATGAGGAAAAGGACGTTAAACCTTTATTATTATTAATATTAATATTTAGAATAATATTATTATTATTGTTATTATTATTTTTTTTAATTTACCCCGATGTAAAGAACCTGGGGTTTGATAAAAACGATTCAAGCAATACGTGCTGAATCGCCGCCCGGCTACTCGAGGTCATTATTATTATTATTATTTATTTATTTATTATTATTATTTTTACCCCGGTGTAAAGAACTTGGGGTTTGATAAAAACGATTCAAGCAATACTTGCTGAATCGCCGCCCGGCTGCTCGAGGTCATCAATCGGCTTATTAATATTAATATTATTATTATTATTATTTTAAATGCCCTGGGCTGTAAAGGGCACTGGGCTAAAAAAGTAAGATAAAAGAGACTTTATTTAATTAAAAGTTTTTTTTAAAAAAGCGATTAAAATAATTCCTCTGCACTCTGGGAAGCCGCTTTAGCTAAAGTGCCACTGAAGCAGACTGCATTGAATCGCTGGAGAGCAATAGACAGTCGCTGCCACAGAAAAGATTTTTCGCTCTTATCACCAGTAATGGCGCTGGTCCTCCTGCCTATTTCGTCAATAAAGTCTGATGCGAGAGAGTTGATGGGCCCCAGGGTCTCAAAGGCAATAGGCATAAGATATAGTTGCCAGAGATTTCGGCATACTTCAGAGTTTTCCTATTAGCCGCGGCCTCTGCTGCAGCACCAGCAGCAGCGCAAGAAAGGCCGAGATTGCTTACTGAGAAAGTGAGTTATTATTATTATTATTATTATTATTATTATTATTATTATTATTATTATTACAAGGTTACTGAGATAATTTTCCAACTCCCATTTCCGATCCTGTTTAAATGCACCTTGAGACGCTGTCAAGGTTTATTTCTACTCTATAGTAGAAACAACGATACAATAGTCAGTAGGTTCTGATCTACAGCCGCACTTAATCTGTGTAACCCACTTTTATATTTCCAAAAATAGTCATTTTTAAATCTTTAACTTTAGTCAACTGTGGTCAATCTTCGATTCCACTAATAAAACTTAGGAGGATTGTGGTGTCATACATGTAACTTGTACATCTATTGTCCATCGTAGAGTGGATGTATCACAGCTGAACGGTATTCGATTAAAAACATTTAAAGTTATTTTGCGACGTCAGAGTTAGCTTCTGCCATATCATATAATACAAATACTTCAAATACCGATACTTCAAGTTTGTTATTTCGGAATCTTATTGAAGGAGGATATGACTCATTCCAGAGAACCAAGAAAGTCTAGAATGAAAATCTAAATAGTTCAGTGTGTAAGTGCTTGATGTAATGTCACTAAATCTACATGGGTGTTCCTGAGCTAATAGTATCATGGATAATTGACTAAACTGCCTAATGGTTTAACACGTGGTACTAAAAGTGAGAGATATCATCACAAAAGAGCGCTACAAAGTGTCTAAGATATATTGTAATGGGTCTTTAAACTAAACTTCATACTAATGGATTGAAGACCATTTTTGAATTTATCTTACAGGCTCTCTTCTTCGAATTTTGATCGGCCTCAAAATCCAACCATTAGGAGCAGAATTTCGGAGTGTGAAGTGAATCATAGTCCAAAACTAGTGATGTACATAATCAACACTGATCAGAGATATGATGATGCTAACAAAATACTAATTATATACTAACAATGTATAACTATACTATATTGCACATAATTATACTATAATTATACAATAATAAAAACTAAGGTAAAGCTAAGGTTAATGTCAGTTTCCTCACTTGAAAGCGATGTCAGTGACGGGAGAGCCCAGGATCCGAACCCCGCACCATCTGATCCACGGTCGAGTATCATACCGACTTACCCACTGGCTCTAGCCAGTAAATATAATTATACACAATATGGAGCTTACTACACTTTAGTTCCATCAAGATTTTATACGTTTTGATTGCTAAGCCTCCCCCCAATCTTTTATACTATTTATCATTAAAGCTGTAGATTTTTGAGACACTAAAGTATAAAACGATCCATATTTTGTATAATTATTTTTCTTATTGTATACTTTTTATAGTAATAGTATAGTTTTGTGTCTCTATCTCTTAGTGCGCAGCCTACTGGCAGGTCCATGGTATATAGCGCCTCCGCTCATATCTATCTTCCGTTTTCCTCTTTATCTCTACATAGGAGTGGATTTTAAATCATCCAAAACATTCTTTTTGATAAACCATTACTCTTTGAGGATTCTGCTAATAATTAGGACTAAGTATAGTATAATTTATCAATTATATATAATTGCTTTTTCTCATATGTCTGGGCAATCTTGCTTGTACACAAAACTAGTCCAAAACATGAAGTGAATAGAACAGCCTATTGTCTCCTCTCAGACCAGCTGTTTATAGACTTCATCAAATGCAAAAAATTGAAAGTGAAGAAATAACTATCATTAATATTTATACTGTGTGAACTGCAAAATTTAAATTTTCCAGTAAATTAATGTTAAAAATTCGGCCCTATTTTCAATTTGTGAATAAACGTGTTAAACTAATCTTAGAGTTTCTCCTCTACTCATTTCTACACATGGTGAAATTATGCACATTGGAAAAAATTTCGAAATTTTACGAGGAAGTTTTTTAGTGTACTTGTATGTATGTGAGGATGTGTGTGCGCGTGTGTATGTGTGTGTGCATGTGTGTGTGTTTTTTTTTGCATTTTACTACTTACTTGAAAACCGAAATAAGAAAGACTTTATTTGACTGTTCCTTTTGCATCTTCTTTCTACTTCAGAATGAGAACATCTTGATGCAGCCAAATCCAACCTTCTTGCAATAGTAGCTAAACATCAATAACAAAATATAATATAATGCTGATATAAATTTATATCAGCGTTATTAGAGAAATTTAAGAAAATCCAAGAAATTGCATAGAATTGGGCCAGGCGAAGGGTTTTACTGTTTTAGCCTACAAAATATTTTTAAACCACCGAAAGAGAATAGTTTTACGTTTACAATGAATTGATATAAAATCAGTGACGGATAATAGAATAGATTTGACAGCAAATAAACGTTAAAGTGTTCAAGTTTCTCGTTCATGGATGAAGTCAGGTAAATGATATATTAATAAAGATATTAATAAGTTTACAATTATAATGCTAAGAGCTTAGCATTTGACTGAAAACAGGTATAAAATTTTAAAAAATAGGGCACACATTATAATTTATTGAGCAGGTCTATATAGAATTATCGTAACCGTTTGCTAGCGTTTTTTGACAACGTCTTTAATTTGTCTTTTTTGTTGTATCTCTCTCTCTTAGTACACTGCCTATTGGCAGGTCTATGGTAAGAGCTTGCGACCTTCATTATCATTTCGAGCGTCCTAACACCTATGACTGTGCCAGTTTCTGCACCTCTGAAGTCAAGTTTCGTAATGCAATTCTTACAGAAACTTCTTAAAATATCTTAGCAATGTGCATGTTTGCTCGCAAAATGCTGAACATTAAGTTTGAAAGATCACTCAATCATCTATTAATGATATGTATTGCAGAAAAGCAGATATTTGTCCAATTCTGCTTTGAAAACTATTTAAAACCAAAAAAGAGGAAAAAAGCTAAAGTTTTGTGGAACGACTCATTAACCCAGGCTAAGGGAAACTCCATCAAACAATTTGAGATCTGGAAGAGGGCTGGTCGGTCTACTGAGAGCTTATCTTATATAAGATGCGAAGTGCCAAGTGCATAGAAGTTGCAAGAATGATGTTAAACCTGTCAAATAAACAAATAAATAATAAATAATAAATGTTTAATGTCCGTGTCCTCATCCAGGGATGATGTCAGGGGCGTCCCCAACAGCACACATCACTACAGATCAATTCACCCAGACCAATCTGCGAAAGAAATGTGCTGAGGAGAAGTAAGGTCCTAAACGAAAGTCAGTCCGGTGATCAAAAAATGGTCAAGGTAGATTGATTATGTCTATGGTGGGAAAAGGTAAGTATTAAGCTTGCTAGAGAATGTTGAAAGAGAAAAACAAGAGCGAAGATTAGCAGGTAAAGAGTAACAGATTGTGGGTGCTGCATAAGAAAATGAACGTCTGCCCAATGACGTGAGAATATTTGGAACTGAAAGAAGATTGGCATCGGTGGAGCGAAGTGCACGTGAGGGACGATAGGGAAGAAGAATTTCAGATAAGTAAGAAGGCTTGCCAAATCGCAGAGTTTTGAAAGTTATTCAATATTTTATGCGTTGATTAACAGGGAGCCAGTGAAGACTGCGAAGTAGAGAAAGAGAGCAAAATTGAAGTCGAGAGGACTTACAAACAACACGTGAAAAATATAATTCATATAAATTGTTATCTGATAAATTACAATAAAATCTCCTGAGTACCAATAGCAACTAGTTCTGGAGATGTTGGAATGGCTACTTTAAGAGTAATATTCATAATATATTTGGCTGGAGTCAGTGGCGACGTTAGTAAGATATTCGACCGCGGATCAGTATGTGGGAGGTTCAAATCCTGGATTCGCCCGTCACTGACATCGCTTTCGAGTGAGGAAACGGACTTTAACATGAGCTTTTTAAGCTTTAATTTAGTTTTTTTCATAATAAGTGAACAAACATGGCCCATGTACAGGATGACAGGGCAATTGCTAATCTTAATATTATTGCAAATAATGTTTAAAAAATGCTTGTTATGCTTGATAATCACTGTGTTATTGGTGTTTTATCTGTGTGTACTGTGTAAAGACTAATTTGTCTGGCCCTTAACAAAGCAGCGGACTACGGTGGTTTAACTGCTGAACATATAATTTAAACACATGAATTAACTGTTACAATCGTTCGTATAGGCTACTATTTAATATAATGCTTCGCTATGGCTTAGTTCCTGATTCATATAGATTAGTAAGAACCACTCCTATACCAAAGTTTAAAGGATACAAAAAGAATATCTCAGCAGATGATTACAGGGGTATCACTATTTGTCCTATTATTTCGAACATTTTTAAACATTAAATAAACTGTTTATTAAAATATCGACTTCTAATAGGCAATTCGGTTTTAAAAAGCGGGTTGCCGAGTCAATGCGTTACATATCTTTCGAAAAGCCTTAAAATATTTCAATGGTATGAATAATACTGTTAGCGTTGATGTCATTGATTTACGCTAAGCGTTAGCTTTATGCATGCTGATGATATTTTTTACTTAGCATTACTCTAACTGATCTGCAGAATTTATTTAGCATTTGTGACAATACAGTATATTCACTGAATTAGATTTGCCTATTAATGTAACGAAATCTCATTATATGCGAATAGATTCAAGACTCAGTGTTCCATGCAAACCTTTGTATATCAGGAATAATCGTATTCACTGGGTAGATAATATAAATTTTATACGCGTTAATAAGTTCAAAAAATTGCAGAGGATATTATATATCGCGATCAATTGTATATTTGGTGGATAGGGAAGCTTCTGTAGATGTTCTACTTATATTAATACGTTGTCAAGCTGTTCCAGTATTGTTATATGATATTGTTGCAATGAGTGTCACTTAAACTGAATTTAGCGAGTTTTGCACAGCTTATAGTAATATTTTTCGAAAATATTTAGTACCTATGATAGTTACTCTATTCTATACTCTATACTCTATTCTATTGTTGCAATGAGTGTCACTTAAACTGAATTTTAGCGAGTTTTGCACAACTTATAGTAATATTTTTCGAAAATATTTAGTACCTATGATAGGTACTCTATTCTATACTCTCAATGGTTTTTCGACTTTTGGCCATGATATTTATTGTATGACTATTATAGATTTAACTCTTTACATAGCTTAATAACTTCGGATAACTTAGATTGTAATTCAGAAGTAAATAATCAAAGCTATAGGGATTATATATTTACTAGATTATTTATTGGAAATATGTATGATATTCATGATCATGACTCAATAGAAAAAATTAAGTATAAATTTCGGAGCTACTTCGAAGTTTTATGACCTTAATTGTTAAGTTATTTTGATAACTAGTGTATGAATACCCGAAACTTTTCGTCAAATCCTTATTTTATTTTGTTTTATCCCATTTCATTTCATTTATGAGCATTTAATAGTTTCATAGTTAATAGTTTGTCTTAAACAAGCATATAATTGCTTCCTAACTCTGTAATGTTATGTTATAGTATGCACTGTGTTTGTTCGTCTGTCTTTTGTATTGATGTGTACTACCATATACATGTAGTTTGGTGAATAAAGATCATACTGCATATATTACATCATAGAGTAGGCCTTTGTGTATTACGTATTTGTGTGTGTATATGTGTGTGTGTACAACTATCAGGAACAGAATAGACACCAGGTCCTTATCTGCCCATTATAATAGTAATCGCAATCGGTGGTGTGTATGAGCGCCAAGAAATTTTTCATTGCTTGCTATATTTATGGCTCTGTCTGCGGAAATAAGTAAACGGGTATGATATAATTTAGTAGATTAACATTGGTCATAATTATACTCAGATAGTCATAAATTCTATTATAGATAGATAGTCATAATTATACCCCGATAGTGATACACAGTGTTCATTATATTAGCATTATACTCAATGAATAGTGTCATGCTAGATATCGCACAGCAGCTGCAGTTTTAAATAGATGTTCGAACTTACATGTAGGCCTATTTGTCCTACTGATTCTCAATAGCCTCATGGATTAGAAAATTGCTTCTTGATTTATTTCATATTAGTTGTGTCAATGAAATCGTGCGTAGAGGAGACAATATATCTCAGACTTAACAATAAAATTCCAAAATTTTAAATCTCAGACCGTTACTGATTATGCTCATGTAATTTTCCCAATTTATTATGAATAGAGTTTCGTATACAAAGATTCACTTCTGAAATCTACAATTGCTAAGAAATTCTCAAAGTGTCCAGTTAACGAAAGGTAGTAATTGACCTTATTCCCTGACGGCATTTGTTCCGGTGTTTATAGACTGTTTGACACTCTGTGTTCATGGGAATTATTTTATATTTTATTTCATTTAAATGTTTATTTCTGTTTGCATTTGTCAGTGATTTGGTGTTGATGCTGAAATAAACATATATATATATATATATATATATATATATATATATATATATATATATATCTTATTGCGTGTTTTTATGCTAAAGCTATATAGCTCAGTTCAAATAATAATGGCCTCCAACTACAAAATACAAATATCAACAAGACAGTCTCGCCGTATTGTATCCGAACTGTATCCGAACCATTGTGAGTCTAGGATGGACCAGCCACGGGCTGAGCAACTGAAATGGTAATGACAACCATATACGTGTACGTGTAGGCCTAATAAGTACTATTTATCGCTCAAAAGGGGCAGTAATTAAAACTTTGATTGTGGTCGACCTGTCGTCTAAACGAACTCTTCAGCGAACACGTATTAGCGTAATTACAAAATATATGAGATTTCTTGATTAATTAAGAAAAAGTTAAAAGAGACATTGATATGGACATGAATTTAAATTCAGATAGTTTTGAATGAATTATTTTGGCCGCTAAAGAGGAGCCTCGTAGTTAACCACTGTGAGTCTGTAGTCTGATCTCTGCTTCGCTCGTTAAATCTTCACATTAAAAGCCGTGACTCATTACAACGCAAAATTTCATTTCAATCTTAAATTTCTTAATATTAAATTTTTTTCGAGAAATCATGCTTATTGCTAAGATGTTTTAAGAACTTTTTGTATGAATTGATCCCCGAGACTTGACTGCATGGATGCAGAAACTGGCACAGTCATAGATGTTACGGAAGCTCGAAAGGATAATGAGGTCGCAATGTACCATGGACCTGCGAGTAGGCAGGGCACTAAGGGAGAGAATGTTTGGAGAAAGAATACAATTTTCCGTAGAGATAAGATCTGAGTGTATAATATTAGGAACAGGAAATTAAGAGACAGTGACAACATTGATGATTATGATTGGCTATGGTTGACCATGATGATTAATAACGACAGCTGATCGACATTTAATAATTGCATTTGATAACGAGAGCGAAAATGAACTAAATCTTGTCAGTATTTGCTATACTCACAAATTAATTTCGATATCGTAAAGCTATCCCAAATAAAAGAACTTAACACAATTAATAGACCACAATCATATACGAACAATTGCTTAGTGTGATAGCTAATGACCGAGTAATCATATTAATGATATCAACTACTGAATTGCGGAAACAAGATAAACAATTTATGGAATATTCTCCTATGTGATTCTTCTCTTCTATATTCTACTTTATTCTATTCTAATCTATTAAATTTTGTATCGTTTGGACCTTCTTGTGCTCACTGGCTTGTATTTGTCTCGATAATGCTGGATGTAGTCATGCTCGACAGTAGCACTCTAGTTGTTGTTATTATCTAATTGTTGTTATTAAGATTCTACGTTCGTATATAAATTAAAATACCGATGAAACTCTCAGCGGAGGTGCCAATTGGCTTCTTAAATAAAGTCAATGGTAAAGGTCCTTTCATAAAAAAAGCCATTACTCATAAAAAAATATGTAGCACAAAAAGGTGCATCGGTCAGAGTCTTGTTATGAAACTTTCCGCACTTCTATTACTCATAACTAACTCTCTCACTCTCCCTATCTGTCTTCTTTTGCTTCTTCTTCTTCTTCTTCTTCTTCATTTTATACTCCTTCTTTTTTCCGTTATCTATTCTTATTGCTATGCCACTAAATGTCACTATGTTAAGTATAATACAGATATTTTGGTCAAGGTTAAAATGGAAGCTTACTCTGATTCTCTTTCACGCTCAATGGAGATCAATCCGCAGACAGTAATTCAATCGCACACTAACACATCTCAATAGACAAAGGACAAAAGATAAAGGACTGCACTGTTACAGATCTAATTTTCACTTTCATCCATGTTTTTATAAATTCGTTCTTTGGCGTAGAACTAACCTATTGTAACTTAATATTTGAGATGTCCCTAATATATCCCTACGTTGAGGAATCGGACGTTAAATCTGTATTGTAATGCATCGCATTAATTGTGCCTATTTTATACCAGGAACATCTTTTACTTACCGCGCATTTTCTGCAGAACAGCCAGTATTACCGCTACAGCAACGATGATTATGACCGTTGGAATTAGAACCAAAAGAATGATTAGCAAAGTCTCATTGAAACTTTCTGATATTACCGTAGAGCTCTTTTGTTCTGATGATTCAGAATGCATTGACGAATGACTGGGTGAAAAAGAAATACCTACACAGAATGAATACAGCAAAGATAATTGGCACATCAATAAAAATATAGCAATTAATCCTTATTATTGTCGTATGTATAGTAAGCCTACTTAGATTTTAGCTTCATTGCATCATAATAACAACATTTAATAAGTTCAAATAACGGTCAAGTTGTAACTAAAATTCTTTTTAATTACAGTAAGTTGTTTGACGCATGTTTTAAGCAAACAATTGATCGCAATAGTCACGTTAGGATACAACTAGCTATCGAAGTTTAATTTATATAGCATAAAATCACATTCTATAGAGAAAACCATCAGTCAATATTCAAATACGAAATGTAAATGCAATATTGCATAGGCCTACATGTATCGTTAAATTGAGCTAAGTCATATCGAAATGTTTTCGGCCTCCGTATCAGTAGATACACGGCTCAAATCCAGTACACTCAACGTAATGGGCTTGCTTTTGAGAAAGGAAAGAATTTTAAATCCTAAATCTTTAACTATAGCTATTGCGGTGCTTAATGAATTGTGTGTTTCAAATACATGCATTCTACATGAAATAATACATCACCATACACATACACATACGAGTCAGATAATAGTACTGTAAAGCAGTACTGTAGCATAACATAGTGATGCGCAATCTTGTCCTCTATAACCTTCGCATCATGCGCCAATGAAAACACGCTGTTTAAAGGCTAATGTTAACGTCAGGTTCTTCACTCGAAAGCGATGTCAGTGACGGGCGAGCCCAGGATTTGAACCCGCACGTACTGATCCGCGGTCGAGTACCTTACCGACATCGTCACTGGCTCCAGGAAGTTTTACAAACTTTTTTCATGAAATTAATCTTGAATACAATAAAGTCTTTAAGTCGGTGAACTAATAGCAACACGAACTGTGACATAAGTTCAGTAAAATGATCAATTAGGTTTCTATCACGCATCAGTAGGTGCTAGGTTGAAATATTGGGTGGTACCTTTAGTGCTATTCTGTAGAATTAGGAAACCAACTTCACACTCGATTTTAACAATGTCATGTTTGTTCCGACGCAATACAAGTGATAATTCATATATAATTATGATAGAGATATACTGAACATTCACAAGTACGATATAGACCTATATATATATATATATGTATATATATATATATATATATATTATATATATATATATATATATATATATATATATATATATACTCTGAACAGTACTGCGCGAAGCACAGTGTTGTTTACTTGTCCAGTATTAGTTAAACACTTATCAAGTTGAATGTCTAGTCAGGTAGACATCGTTTAAAACTGTTCCATTGAGATGAAATCGCTGTTCAATTCACAACAAATGCATAGATATAAAAACCAATACGAAAACATTTTCTATAAAATTGTCTGCTTTATAAATTATAATTAGAAAGAGACATTTAATTGCAATTCATATAGTGTATTGATTTGTAAACAGGATAGTTTTCTCAGGGAATGAAGCCTTACCCAGTAATGTTAGTTGAAGCTGAGGAAGGCATAGGGGCCCACTTCGTTATAAGCAGAATCCTCCAAAAATAGTATATAACAACAAGAATGAGTATAGCTAGATGATTTATTGTTCCACTCATATGTAGACATGAAGAGGAAAGCAGACGACAGGAAAGAGTTGAGGCGTTATAAGCCATGGACCTGCCAGTTGGCAATGCATTGAAAGACAGAGAGATTTATATCATTTCATGTTAATGCTATAACTTAGTTTATTTCACTTTTCACAATATCTAAATGCAATAAAATTCCGTGATTGGTATAGTATCATTCATAGCTTTTAAGAACTAAATTAAAATTTAATTTAATTGCTAAATGAAAGCGGGAAAGAATAATACAATACGATATAGAAAAGCTCACCTGTTCCCATGTTGCTCGTATTGCCGTTAAAAGCATTTTTGGTACTCTGGTCATCGGCATTTTCCTCGCCGCCACATGCTGTCTTCTCTTGAAATACACTTCTACTGAATAGTTTGTAGATCTGTCCGACTTTAGTGAAGTTTAAACGAATCGTAGAGATGTTTGGTAAACGGAGATTGCTTGCAGATGATGCGCCGTCATACGTTGAAGTAATTATATCATGCAATGGCGGTCTAGTTGTATCAGCATATCTCTGAGTAACGCTCGAGGACTCTTCGGTTTCTAATGAATTAGTAAAAAGTGTATTTGGATTTGACTGCAATGAGGTATTTACCTCGCTTGTAATTTTAGTTCTTGAATCTTTTGCCCATGAAAAGTGCGAGCTTGTGGGTTCTGGAAGAATATTAGAGATCTCTGTTGTAAGTACGCAACTGCAGCAGTTCTCGTTCGCTTGATGGCTTTCGTTGAAAGAGACAGAAATTAAAGGTGTGTCCTCATCTATAATAGAACCCGTTACAGGTAGCCCTATCCACGTGTAGGGAGCCCATCTCATCACAAGATTAACTGTGCCATTGGATGTGATTGAACAGTTCAAAGTAACTGCGTAGTTTTCCTTCATCTTGCATTTTTCTGTTGCACCTTTGTTTAAAAATAATAAATCAGAACGAAGATTTAACATATTGTTTAAAGTAGGTCCAAGCTTAACGAGCATAAATGCAATATCAAAAAAGTATAAGACAGAAGTATATTTGGAACGCTATATGGAATTGGCGAAAACAATGATACTGACTACATTCACAAATAATAATTATAAATTAACGAATTCTAAAGAAAAGCTTAAGAAAATCTAGGCTTTAACCTACGTCCAGTGGCTCATTCGTTAGGTCATTCCAAACCCATTTACAGCAGAAGTATTCATTGAATTGAGAATTTTTTGTTGATCAGAGATATTCGAGATATGTACAACGTAAGGTGTGGTGTTTCGCAAAAACTGACATAGTTTTAATGAGGCCTCGTCAGGAAGCTGACCGGAATATTTAATTCACATCGAATTCAAGATTTTTCATTTACAGTATCAGATTAATAAACCAATCATAATTATTTATCCCCCCAAGATCATATCCCCCAATCATATCCCCCAAGAAATAATGATATAGGCTGAAATTTCCTATTCCCTAAGGCAATGAAATGCTGCCAGCCAAGCTTTCAATGATTCAGATAAGCTCTACAAAACATACAATGAAAAGCTAACTTGTACCACCAGTTAGACAACCATCAGAGTACACCACAATGACGAAATTGGAACAAATTGAAATTTAAAGATTACAGAAATTCTCTCTCTCCCTCTCAGTGCACTGCCTACTGGCAGGCCCATGGTACATAAGCCTCCACTCTGCTCTGTCTTCCGCTGACAATAAACAATAGTAATGAAATAGACTTAAATATGCAGTAGGATTGCACAAGCAAAAGCGGCCTTTGGTAGTAGAAAAGAACTATTAACAAACAGTCTGAAGAAAGATACAAAGATAAAGAGTGAAAACTTTGGTTTGGACCACGCTATTGTATGGATATGAGACATGGACCTTAAGGAAGGAAGATATTAGGAAACTGGAGGCATTGGAAATGTGGATTTGGAGAAGAATGGAGAGGATTAGTTGGACTCAAAGGCTACAAATGAGGAAGTTCTAGAGAGAGTTGGCACAGATAGACAGTTGATAAATGTATTAAGAAATAGGAAGAAGAGTTGGATAGGACACATTCTAAGGGGGGAAGGTCTATTGAAAGAGGTCATAGAAGGTAGAATGGAAGGAAAAAGAGGAAGGGGCAGGCTGAGATTAGGTATGTTAGATGATTTAAAGACCCACTCATATGTGGAATTGAAGAGGAAGGCGTAAGACAGAGAAGAGTGGATGCGTTATATACCATGGACTTGCCAGTAGACAGTGCACTAAGAGAGAGAGATAGCAGTTTAAATTTACATTCCTTAGAAGAAACTTTTTGAACAATATAAATCTGATGCGCAATTACAGCGTATTTTTTTAAAGTTCCATTACTACAACTTTTAAGTTATGTATTATCACATGACCTCGTTTAATACATGTTTACTGAGGCTGATAATATTCCAAAGTTCAAAGAAAAATTCATTTATGTCCTTACAAACATCTTGACTCTTTACAATGGCACTTCTGGTGCCTAAAAGGCTCAATAGTGCTCGATGTCGTCATTCATGACTGTAGCACTCTAATTGTTGGTGTTATTATTGTTATAAAAGGACATCTTAGTACTTAGAAGCACTATATAACTAATTTTAATTTTTAATTATAGTATTATTATTTCATCACAAGGATGCATAGTTTAGGATAAAATGTATTTAACTCTGGGCGGACGAGAGCGTAGATATTATGAAGTATTGTTTTGCCAATTTCCCGCCATATTGAAATAATTATAATGGGTACTAATCCTTCTAGTCGAGGCATTTTTTCTTTGTTCTGAGAGAAAAAGATCATGATAAAAAAAATGGGATAAAGGATAGTACTTCACTTTAAAATGTTCGTGAACTCGTGTGTACTCTGTTCGTGAATGTACATTAAACTTTGTAACTTTGCTAACTTTCATATCAATGTTAGAAGTCTCAATGCCAATTATTTACACTTATTAAATTTACTTGATATTTATGATTACAAATTTAATATTTTTTACTATATGAAATATGGTCCACAAACCTGGCATATTTTGATAATATATTTCCTAACTATGTTTTTCTTTCCTTTCCGCCACTGAACCAGAGAGCCGGTGGAGTTGGTGTTTTAATTCATAAATCGATAGTGTATAATATTGTTGCCTCGTCAAATGACTACAAGATACTAGATGATGCTGCGGAATATGTTACACTTGATGTAACTACCAGTAACGGCAAAATTCGTATATTTTTATTTTATAGATACCCAAGTAAAGCAATGCCGATTTTTATTGATTCATTGCTTGATTTGCTTAAGCTGTACAAGCCAACGAAGAGAAGCATATTATGTGGTGACCTGAATATTGATTTACTGAAATATGGCTCTACTGCATGTATTGAGAGATACGTCAATGAATTATTCTCTATGAACTTTGTTCCGTTCTCTGTTATTCCGACACATTGTGTTAATAATTCAATGAGTATTATCGACCATGTATTCTGTAATTTTGGTATTGATTGTGTGCAAGGCTGTAGAATTAAGTCATTAACAGTGGCAAGTGATGTTAGTGACCACTATGCCAACATTGTTGCTATAACTGCAAACAAGAAAAGGACAAATTACTGTGATCGATCCACGACACGAATTTTCTCTAAAAAGGCTATAAATTCTTTTAAAAATCAACTTTCTTTTACTGATTGGACACCCATTTATAGTTCTGATCAGATAGACACGTCGATCGCCTACCTAACTGATACCTTAACTAACGCCATTGATAACAATTTTCCGTTAGTTCTACTGTCTCGAAAAAGTTTTAAGAACAAACCATGGATATCAGAGGAATTGAAAAAAAGTATCAAAATAAAAAATTATCTCTACCTACTTTTCAAAAAAACTAAAAGTATTGAAGATGAAGCTAAATATAGTGCCTATCGCAAATCAGTGGAAAAGGAATTAGAAAATTATAGAAAGATATATTTCAGCGATAAATTAAATATAAGATTTAATTCCGCTAAAAATATATGGAAAATCTTAACGACATCACTAGTCACAAAAATAAAATAGCTAACAATTTAATTGATAGAGTTGACTCTAAAAATGATTTTATTTATGATAAATATCAAATGGCGAAAGAATTTAACAACTACTTTATCAATGTCGGTATTAACTTAGCAAATGAAATAACAAATAATTCTAATGATTACCAGTCTTACCTTCCTGAAAATTTCCCAAATTCTATATTCATATACCCAGCCATCAATAATGAAATCTTCAATATCATTCAAAGCCTAAATAAAAGTAATGCCACCGGACATGATAAAATAACTAGTAAAATTCTTCAGCTCGGTGCTGAATACATTGTCAACCCAATTACTTTTACTATGAATAAATCTCTAGAGCAAGGCTTCTTTCCTACAAGTTTTAAACTAGCTAAAGTAATTCCTATTCTTAAAAAGGGTTGTAATCATGATGTATCTAATTATAGACCCATTTCTCTACTTAATAACATGAGCAAAATTATTGAGAAAGTGATCTACCAACACCTGGTTGATTTTTTTAATTTTAACAATACTTTATCTGACAGCCAGTTTGGTTTTAGAGAAGGCCATTCCACAATTGATGCACTTTTCAGCTGTATCAATTTGCTGACAAATAAAAATGCCGAGAAAAGTAAAACTATGGGCATCTTTTTAGATTTAAGTAAAGCTTTTGATACAGTCGACCATGGTATCTTGCACTTTAAATTATCTAATTATGGTATTCGTGGTAAAGCTTATAATTGGTTAAAATCATATTTGTCCGACAGACAGTAATATACTGTAATAATGATATATACAATCTGATATAAAATATATCAGAATGGGCGTGCCCCAGGGCTCAATATTAGGACCATTGTTGTTTTTAATTTACGTTAGTGACTTACAATTTTCCTGTACCAATGCCTCATTAAAACTTTTTGCTGATGATTCCAATCTTTTTGTGCACGGTAGCAACCTTGAAGAACTGTACCAGGCAGCTAACCAGGCTTGCTCACAAGTTAGTCGTTGGTTTATCTGCAATCGTTTAGCAATTAATTGTTCAAAGTCGGCATATATATTACTTTTTCCTACAGATGACGATAGTGCAAACATTACGGCAAATGATATGTGTGTTAAATTAAATAATTGTTCAATTGGTAAAGTCTCAATCACTAAATTTCTGGGCATTCTAATTGATGAGAACCTTACTTTTAACGATCATATCGATGCTTTAATAAGCAAGGTTAATAGCTTAAATGGTATGTTTTACAGACGAAGAGACTACATACCTCAGGAATGCCGTAAAAATCTGTATTTTTCTCTTGTTTGTTCGCGCATTCAATATGGTATAGAAATTTATGGAAAAACAACCTCTAAGTTATTACAGCCTCTGCACTATTCCTGTAATAGAATTTTTACGAACTCTACAAAATAAATCCAGGTTTTGTAATGTCAAAGAATTATATGCTAATTTCAATACTTTACCTGTATCTCAACTCTATATACTTTCTATAAGTAAATTAATTTACAAGTGTATTAATTATGACGGTATTATGTCTACGGCAATTTGTGACATCATTAATTCTCTCCATCAAACTCGTTATTACAATACTAGACTGTCAAGCACTAATTATATATTTTCAATAGCAGCAAGCTTTTCTTCAAATCTTATATTTTTAATTGTGTGATGATTTGGAATAATATTCCCTTAGAAATTCGTAATAGTAAATCTTTGAACTTATTCAACAAGAGATACAAAAGCTATTTAATTAGTATTTTGTAATGATAAATATATATTAATGTTGGCAATTATCGTGCTATTTCTGTCATTACTTAGGTTGCTTGCTTCAATAATTTTAGTTTGATTTTTATGCTGTCAATTGTTGTACAACAGTTTTTCGAAATTGCACGCCGGTTAGTCGGTACTGCTTTTCGCTAGTAACTCTTGCTAATTTTAAATGCACATGTATGTTTGGCTGTTTTTGCGTGTTTGCTGGTTGTCAACTAGATAGGGTATATATACCCTCTTTGATGACCTTGTGATTGTATGTATACTTGTATGTGTACTTCAATAAACATAGTTCACTCTCTCTCTCTCTCTGCTTTCATATATCTCAATTCAGGATCTTAAAGCCTAAAACGACCAGCTTAAAGGGTAGGCCTACTGGTATGGTTAATTTAATCCGGCTATACAGTAAGCTTTGGCAAATATTACGTTCCATTTTTGGAATGAGCAACCTGCGAGTGCAAAGTTCTGACATACTGGTATAGTTGCTTTAGAGAAAATGAACGTTACAAGCACAGATGTAACAAAATAGGTGCTTTAGTTCAACTTCAATAGAGAGAGAGAGAATCAATAAATTTACAAGACAATACAATACAATAGAGTTTATTAGATCAAAACACAACGTATACCATACAAAATTAAAACAAGCATGTGCTCGGAAATAGTAAAATTGAATCGAAAACAAAATCATATAAAGTAAAATTTGAAAAAAAAGAAAAATACATCCATCAAACAATAGTTTCATAACAGCACCTATCACTCACTCTTATATTAATTTAGAACAGTCATGAGCTGAATATGAAAGTATAAACATATTTCGCAGAACATTATTCCCATAAGATGCTATATTTTCAGTTGACTCAGGCATCGACCGTTGTTCCTGTCCCCACTGATGAGGTTAATGTGTGATGCATTAGAAAAGCCAGTGTTAAATAGTACAAGTAGAAGTAGTTGTACTAATTAGAGTGCATGCAAGCATACGAAGAACTAAACATTAGATGCCGATAAAAAGGCGTAAAGCCTCTTTAAACGTCAGTTTCATTCCTCCAAAGTGATATCAGTGACGGGAAAGTGCGGGATTTTAACCCACACATACTGATCCGCGATCAGATACCTTACTAACATCGCCATTTGCTCCAGCTAGTAGATCAGAGACTTTGATCAATGCATGGATCATTGGCCATAAATGCATTATTATTGCATAAGTAACTAATCAAAGCTCCAGTACTGTACCATAGTCACTATCTTCGTCATACTGTATGAGAAGATGCATTTTGATAATATACAAGGTCAACCTGAATTGTCTGGTATGGCTGTTCGCTTGCATTAGACTTGTTCGAAAGTTCAGATTTAGGACGTAAGCCAAGTTTTAGCAAACTGGTAAGAGCCTTAATGAAAGTTTTAATGAAATCCTCTATATAGCTTAAAAATCATGCATACTCCTCTTGACCAGAAGAGACGGTTAAAGACAAACAAAATTATAGTTAAATGACAATAGGAAACTTACATACATTTAAATTTGAATTTCAATAACTCAATTTTTGCGACAAAACAAATTACGGTCATCACTCATCGCCAATACCATAAAAATTCGAAGTGCAAATAAGTTCAATAAATCATTTTAAAAATAATTATCCAACAACTTCTAAAATAAGAACTCCAACTACATGTATATCTACGAAATAATTATCATAATTTATTTTATTTTATTTTTAATATTACATAACTATCCCAACCGCGCGGATCTGAGAGTAAAATCTCGGACATTCACTGGACTGGTTATACGGAAATGAACTAGGCTAAACTGACTAGCGGTTTAAAAAATTAAACATGTGGCATTAAAAAGGATAGATAACAACATAGTTGATCATTTCACTATAATACGTGTTCACTTTTTTACATTTTAAAACTAAGTGAAATTACATTTATAGATCAAGAAATTATTATGAATAATTTTATATTTGATTTAATTGGGTGAAATACTGACAATTTATCATACGTATTAGTTTCTTTTAATAGAGTAATTTTACTTGTATAATTAGAACATTGTTCATGATGCACCAGTTGGATACCTGAAGCTCTATAACTAGTATTGAACAGAATCTTTGACCGTCCTTGACTGTTCCTTTTCTAATAAAACAGGTGTTAAACTCAGCTTTAATATAATTTTAATATTTGTTGAAAATTACTAAAAGTAAAAAAATTCTTTCACAAGTAAATAGAATGAGCTTACTTGTAAGTGTAAAATTCAGCGAGTGTCCGTCCTGACCAAGTACATGGTAGCATCTGTAGTGCGCGTGACTATCATTTAGTGAATGTAAAGAGATGTTCTTAATGTAGTAGTTTCCACTGCTCGATACACCTCTATAAAGATAGCTTTGAGTTGAGGTATTTTTAAATGGCCATTCCATCCGCTTATACGGATCACTACACGTCCAATTTAATCTCCATTCTGCTGGCATAGTTACTAGAATGTCGCTATGATATCTGACAGGCTCAATTGCCTCTTCTATCGGTAAGTACAGCAAGGTCATAAAAGCTATCCACATTTTAATAGTAATTGCGCAGTGTTCTTGATGCATTTGAAATATCGTTAACTTGGTGCTTAGTAGAGAATATCGGCATTATTTCTAGTTAATAAAATTGCAATTTTAATATTAAATTTGAAAGGTAGGCCTATAGTTCGTTTAATTTCCATTTTTGCGCACTTTCACAAAAGCCATTTCACATACAAACATGATACTATACGACGACCTTTAGGATAAACAACAAATTCTCGATAATTCAATATCACATAATACATTATATGATACATTTCGACTGGCCTAATTTTGTATAGATTTCATGAATAAATGGTAAATGATTAAATATATAATAGTAGACGAAATATATAAAATTAGATGTTAAATTTACAATTCACGGTAGCGAGAGTTAATAAGCGAAGGGCTCTGGTTCAAAATGCGCGGTCTAAAGTGTTTGTACACTCATTTCCAGTACACTATGAAGGTAGACAATAATTATCACAATACAGACAATTAACATGGCAAGATAGAAATGCAGTAAGCTGAGCGTCAGAAATATCGGTCTCTACAGACGCAGACTTTGGGATATCTGATGGATCAAACATTTGAAAGAGAAGTCGCTTTTGCCTGTTTAGTTGAGAAACTAAGAAATTTTATGAGAAATTAGTTTAATGAGATAACAGCAATTTCAGGATTTGTTATATTAATTTTAATTTAACAAGAGTAGCCTATCCTTACAAAATGTCACTTATTTTTGCTTATACAGTGGAGCACATATCGTAAAATTAACGTAAGGAAAAATATCGTTATCATTACAGATTCGTATCTAATTTAGAATCCAGAAGTAATTTATCCTAAGTAGGCCTATCATAAATCAAAGTAGGAACATTTAAAACTTTTCAATATGACCTGGAAATCGGATAATGGAACTGGATAAAAACACTGCCTGAAGACTTCTTATAGGGACTGTGCAGACAATGAATAATAAAGAGTATACCTTCACAACTGTTTCAGTAATTGACCAGGTACTGAAAACAGGAATGGCTATTTCTGCTTTCAGACCAAATCGCAAAGACATCGCACACTGCCTAGGCAGTAAGCGATTTGTATTTTTTGCGGTGGTGGTTGGGAAACTTTACCAGATGGGGAGGTTACCGTAGTCTAAAACCGGTGTTCGAACCTCCAGTGAGGGGGAGGGGGTTCTTTTACGAGTAAACCATACTATTAGTAGGTTGAGGATGAAGGTCGGGTAATTTTAAAAGAATTGTTTGAAACGTTATAACACTTTCTTTTTGATGTGTTGAAGTTTCAAAATATGCAAAGTTAGGCCTACATAGTTAGGCCAAAATAAATTAAACCTAATTGCTTTGTATTATAATTTGTCTATTAAAAACTGACAAATTATATTGCAAAGCAATCAGGTTTAAAACAAAATTACTGCACGATACTGAGTTTAACAGCTTCAGGCCCGTATATTCAGGCAGGGTTTGTACGATGCTGTTTGAATCTATGTATGACCCCACACAACCACTTCAACCCCGCACTAGCTCTTGCTCACTATAAAGTGCCAGATTTATTACATCATTAAGTCAGTTTTTCTTATTTAAGTTAACTTTTAATTGAAAGTGAAATTGAAAAATAAGGTTTTGACTGATGATACAGTATGAGACAGAGAGCAATGTAGAACGTCTATTCGTACCCCGACCCTAGCTAAACTGGAATTCAAGGAAGGGGGCTGATATGATGATGAACACCAAGGACTTCGTCCAAATAGCTGCGCTAGGAAATAGCTGAACAAGACGATCATAAAAGGTGCTGATAAAATTAGCATTTAATCTTTTAAATTACTCTTCATCCGTCGCACCTTTGATAAAGTTACTGGCCCGTAACAAAATTTCCCATCTAAAGAATTTGCAGTTAAAAATTAGGTCAATATCAATCTGTTTTATTCTTTCAGTGAAATAAGTTTCTGAAGGGATTATTAATGTACATTGCGTCTATGTGAGTATGTATCTTCACTGTATCGATGTCAGTATGCTTGCGTCGTAACGTTGAAAAGATAATGATAGCCGCATACAACCAACACATCACACTTGATCTTGATAGGGTGCAACTTATAAATTGATTTAACAGCGAAGGAAAATACTGCCGGAGGGTTATTAGTGCGTGATGGAATGAAAATACTCGTCGGGTATCAAACACTTTTCTAACCTTACACAGCTCTATCAATTCCTTATCTACAATTGCTATTACTCTCTAGATTTTTAGGCGACATGCTGCAAACTTTATAAATTAAGTAATTCAAAATAAGAAAATACAATTTTGTTACAGTTAACAGCATCATCGTCTGCAAGTTAACTGTTGTCGATGAGCCATACAATGCTGTGCTTCAACTTTATTGTATCTATTGAGAATCAAAGTAGCAACACACCAAAAGCTCAAGATGAAATAAGGTCAGTGGTTCAGTGGTTGCTGCCACTGAACATTTGGCAAGATCGCTATGGTTTGGCGTCGAAAACCCCAAGAAATACATGTAACAAATAACTACTGTACTACGGCGTAACCTTTGCACCTGATCGGGTGACTCCCTGATATATTATGCACCAATGGGGGTTAGCTTGTTCTCTGTTGCACAAGGGGGCTGCACACGACCCCCATCCGGGGGTCGATAAATCTGTCGCAGTGAAAGGGTCACTTTTTCCACTGGGGGTTAAACCACCGACCAAATCGCAGTGTGGGATAGGAATATTTTAGAACTGGCATTTAGAAAACTAAAATTCAAGCTTAGGGCTAATAAATATTAAATAAATAAATAGTAAATATAAAATACATGTACATGTATATAGTAAATAGTAAATATTATAACTGTAACATCAACAGATGCAACTGGATCTGGCATTTCTAAGCTAATTTCCTTACTTCAACAGACTTACATATGACTATAAACTAACTCAGCGAAAGCTACCAATGTTTACTTGTGGAAGGATCTGCCTAAACTATGTAAGTCTATATGTATAGGTACTTACAGTACATGTTCGTGCACACGTATTAAGGCATAGTTTTATATCGTTGATAAGTCCTTCAAAATCACTCATTTTAGTATTGAAGAACATTATGAAAGTCATGGTTGGCCTACAGTAAACTCCACATTTAAACCAAAATGATTTCGATACACCGTTACAATAGGCCCTACGTGTTACTGATTTAATACTTTTAGAATAATACATAATGAACCATCTGTTCATGTACATGTATATCAACTACTGCGCAAACAAGGAACTAACTTGTAATTGAACGGTTGAACCTATCGCCATTCTATGAGTCTCTTCTCACTTATGATTTGATTGTGGGAGGAATCATTCATGCTGCGTCAAGAAAACATAACGGAGTCCTCTATTTTTAATATTTTAAATTTCTCGATGGATGCTATAGTATTGAAATGATCAAGGATTATAATGTTTCTTAACACACTGGAGGAGACTGAAATTGACCAAAACATAACAGGATTATTGGACCAGTGTTTATTTGATTTTCCTGTGTGAATACAATCATTTCCTATTGATCACATCCAGCTGAAGATCTGATGACCCTCTTGCTGGTAAATAATCGGCATTGCTAACTACCACATCTCGGTATTACAGAGCGGTTATCAATCCACACGCACACACTGCAGCCTATAAGTAAGAGATTTATAACAGCTCTACTGTACAGCACAGCACGTAACTATACGTTTATGTCGATGCAACAAAACAGGATCCGTTTAAATTAGTGCCAGTGGGTTGTGACATTGGAGCCTATAACAGCTTTTCTCTCAGAGCAAAATTACTTAGTAATTGCGCAATGTTGTGATTTAGATTTTTCGGCATGTGCGCTGAACAATTAATCTCCACTATAAATAGCTTTACCTTAACTAAGTTTTTCTAAAACAGTACAATGCACGTTCATATTTTAAAATAATTTGACGTACAGCTAATATCGCTTCCTACAAAGAAACAAAAAACCAGCATTAGTAGTGAAATGATCAACTATGTTGACATCTATCACTTTTAATGCCACATCTTAAACCGTTGAGCAATTAGGTTTAGTTCGTTTTACTGTGTAACCAGTCCTGTGAATGTACGAGATTTTACTCTGAGATCAGC
This sequence comes from Enchytraeus crypticus, assembly GCA_905160935.1. NCBI lineage: Eukaryota > Metazoa > Annelida > Clitellata > Enchytraeida > Enchytraeidae > Enchytraeus > Enchytraeus crypticus. Next base: position 65,306 of record CAJHZI010000600.1, read on the forward strand.
GCGGCCTGGAATCGAACTTACGAAAGTTATACTGCTAATATTAATTAAGCCATACTCTTTCAAAAACCAAATCCTGTGCATACATGTATGAGATATTTCATTAAGCCTGTGGACTGAATGGCTAAAGAATGTGCAAGCTAAAGACAATATGTCTCGCTTACTACAAGTGGGGCACCCTACCTCCAGGCAGTCGTCTACCAGGTCCTCTAAGTTAGTTACTCTAGAGAGACCGAGCATTCCTTCACGTAGGCTGTAGCAAGCTGTCTAGGCGCTCCTTCCAGCATGCTGCCCCACTGATTTGAAATTCTCTTCCTTCCACTCTGCGCAACCCCTCATCTATTTCTGATCAGCCTTTCTTACTTTACGAAACAGTTTCAGAAGCGGTTGAAAGCTTTTCTCTTCGACTTTTCCAATCCACCAAATGTCCGTGACATGAGACCAACACGTAAACCTCCATTCCGCTAGTACCCTTCCTTGGACTGACCACCCGGATTTTGGCTTGCACCGCTCATGGATCCCTCGCTTTGCTCATCGGTTGTAATTTGGTTCCACAGTGTTCGATGTTGTCATGGACAACAGTAGTACTCTAATCGTATTGATATTTGCACTCAGAATCGAGAATTAAAGTCTTAAGCATCTCTACCGATTTTAGCTTTTCTCATGATCTCCAGAATGTCCATCATTGACAGTCCAATATTGACAGTCCATCGTTGACAGTCCAGCATTGACAGTCCAACATTGACAGTAGAGCTAATGCAACTATTGATTCCCACCAGAAAAATAACCGATAGGATTACTTAGCATTTTAAAAAATTCAACACACACTACAGTTAAATTATTAACTATGTTAATTGATATCTATCATTTTTAATACCAAATTTTTAAACCGTTGCAAAATTTTGTCCATTTTCCGTAAAACCAGTTAAGTGAATGTCCGAGATTTTACTCTCAGATCAGCGCGGCTGGGATTCGAACTCACGAGGGATCAATTCACCTCAGGACCTGCCATTTAAAACTTCATGACGTTACCCCTACATGCGCTATTAAAACGTCATTGCAAATTTTAGATTTTGACTTATAATATTCATGGTGATGACAAACATGTTTAAAATGGTTTATGGTAAATATGCTTAAAAATTCATTAAGTCATATATAATAGCTGCCAAATTTTTTCACCTGGGTAAAAATATGACAATGAAAAAAGGAGAGAAGTGGTATTTATTCCCGTACATTTCGTAAAATATTGTTAGTTGACCAACAAATGTTCATAAATATAGGTATTTAGCTTTATTATTTTATCTGAAAAATTTTCCTTGATTTTAACGAGCAGATAGAATACTTCATCAATTTTTAAATTTTTATTGTCACTATAGGCCTATATATTAGATACGTTTATAATTAAGTGGAAATGTCTTGGCTAAAATTAGATTCAATATTTCAGAGACAAAGTGCAATTTAGTAACATAAAAATGTTAAATAAAGATGATTTGGTAAACACCTGTACTTCTATAGAAAAATGATCATAATATACACCGTTTGCTGGCAACTGACCAACAATAAGCTTCATAATTTACCTTAGGGTTTCAAATTTGAAACTCTCAGATCAATTATGAAGTTACGAGAATATTTATGATATTATTGCATTGCTATGGTGCAAAATTATTTACTCCAGATAGTCTTAACACATAAAGAATGCCATATATAATTATTTGCAAATCTGGTTGCAAAAATATTAAGGTAGCACACTAAAATTTGAAGAAATTCATAATTTGAATTTAACAAGAACAAATCCACTTAGATTGAGTCAAGAATGTCGTATTTTTATGGGATACTCTCATCACTTTTGTCTCTTTGGTGTTATTCATCATTCCATATTTCAATACCGTATCATTCTGACTATCCATTATCCTCTGTAGGCCGTCTCACTTCCCGCCACCATTCCTTTGTACCGCTACCATTTTAAATTTTGTGTCGGAACCAGCCTTACCTGAATATATGCTGTTAGATACTGTAAGACATGTAAATGCAAAAACTAATACACATTTGTATTGTTCTAACTATATTTAATGTCAGGCTGGTGAAGAAGAAAGAAACTCCAAGAGTTTGGTTCAGTTTGGTTTGGACGAAGTCTGGGTTCCGGATCGGTTCGGTCAGAGTCTGGTTTCGGGTTCGGTTCGGGTTCGGTCAGAGTCTGGGTTCGAGTTCGGTTAGGTTCGGTCAAAGTTCTAGATTTTAGGGTTCGTTTCGGGTTCGGTTCGATTCCCATCTCTACTTTAAATATAAATTATAATTTCTTGTGATTATTAATTACTTAATTATTCAGGTTTAGGAAGTTCTGAGGACTTGTAGCACCGGTCTTTTGTCGTGGGCTTAAATTCATATAAAAAAGTATATATATATATATATATATATATATATATATATATATATATATACACATATATTATAGTAAAAAAGTTCTAAGTGTATAATTTTGTAAATAACAGTATAATTTTTTTTTAGTTTAGTGCTATGTTCTATCATAGCATATGATAGAACATAGCATATAGAATGTCTTTACGTAGGGGTAACGTCATGAAGTTTTAAATGACAGATCCGGACGTGAATTGAACCCTCGTGGGTTCGAATCCCAACCGCGCTGATCTGAGAGTAAAATCTCGGACATTCACTGGACTGGTTACACGGAAAATGATCTAATTTGCTTAACGGTTTAAACATGTGGTACTAAAAAAGTGATAGATATCAACATAGTTGATCATTTCATTATAAAGCGTGTTTACTTTTATCAATTTATGCAAAATGGAACACTTAATTTGACTTAATGTCATCTCATTAGTTATCATGGGATATCATAGTTTGCCATATTGAACATTTTGAAAATAATTATTGTAGATGTATAGTTAAACATGTGAGCAATGAGCATGCGAGGAGTCAGACCAGCTCCCTGACAAAGCATAAAAAGGATGATTTGCTTGCAAATAAATCATACAAGATAGTATGGTTATTTGAAAATATATAAATATGGTAGCACTGGCAGGCATATGTATCTGTTTACATGCTAAATCAATCTAATTTCACTCAGTCAAATTTATTTACGTAAGTGTTAGGATTCTGGAATTCGAGTGGGAAGGTAGTGTTTGCTTTATTTTTGAATAGTTGCAATAGTAAGTCAGAAGTTATAGTGAAGTTACAAGTTAGTTTACTAAAGTTTTATAATATTTCCATTTCATTATATGCTTTTAAATTAAATATTGATGCAAATTAGACCCGCTGTGTATGATAATTTTGCCCATGTTGTAACCGGTCTAAGTACTATGGAATAGAAATACCTTAAACCGCATGTCTTAAAAGGCGACTCAACACGTACGGAAGAATTAGGTGAAAACCTCCTCTGAAGGCATTTTTCCAATCTAAACGCTATATTTTGGTTTGTTTCATTATAATGAGTTTCCTTCTTGATGTGATCATGGTTATGGTATGCACACTGTTCTAACTAAACTTGAAAGCTGACAGAGCCATGGACAGCACTTGTCGTAAAAGGTGACAAAGCAGTAAGCTCCAAACTAAAGTCAGAAAGGACACTCAGTTGGTGAGCTCGTAGGCTCATGAAATTGCTACAAAATTTTGGAGAATTATCCCGGCTAGTTAAACTGGGTTAACTAGTGAAAATGTTCTGAACAAAGTTCTCCTAGGTCTTCGAATTTTCCTTTTGCCTTGGTTTGGCTTCCAATTAATTGCAGTCTTTGTATATCTAGCCTCATGCAATGTTAATAAGTAACCCAAGAACCTCAACCTTCTTTCAGAATCTATCTCATCACAAAAAGTTCAAGTACTGTTACTACTGTGTTTAGTACTGTTTGTACTGTGTGTTTGTTTCTAGTACTATTTCATTTTTGATGTGATCCCAATAATGAATATTTAAGATTTTTCTAAGACATATTTGTTGAAATTAGTTCAGATGTAATTCATTTTACTAGTACTTTCCCAGGTTTCACGCATTTATCAGGCTGTACGATGACTGATTTCTTTAGTTTCACATCATTTCTATTACTCTTCCAAATATGTTGCAGTTTTCGAAAGACTTCATTTGTTTTGCAAATTCTGGTTAATTCTTGTATTAATTATGTCTGAAGCTGTAGTTACAGGGATTTGAGTTTTTTCAGAGCAAATACTTAATCCAAATTTTGCAGCATTTTCTTCTAAAGCTGATGTAATTTTTTGCAATTGATGAATGTTGTTTGTTAGTTGAGCTATATACTAGTGTATAGTGTGCAAAATCAAGATCAGTTAATTTTCTATGACCCAAGTTTATTCCCTTTTCTGTTTCATAAAAAGCCTTTCTCAATTTGAAATTAATAACTATTGAGAAAAAGGCAATCAGATACACCCTTGCTTGAGTCCTGTCACAATATTGGAACATTCTGGGACCTAATTTTGTGTACTTATATTGCATGACAAATTTGCAATGTAGCAGTTTAGCGTAATCAATGAATTTCTTAGGAATTCCATAGTTTCTTGTTATTTTTCATAAAGTATTCCTATGAATACTGTCAAATGTTTCTTGGAGGAGTCAATGAAATTTATGCAGATATCTTGTTAAAATATCTTGTTAGTAGGAATAATTACCATAGACCTTCCATTTAACAAAACACTAGGTAGAAAGAGAAGGATAGAAATTCACCATATATTGTATAGTTTGTTAAAGAAATTGAGTTCTTAAAGTTGGACATTATTTTTAATAAGGATAATGTTAATGTTTATAGATCACTTCAGGATAAGATGCTTAGAATAACTTTCAGGAATCGGCATAGAAACTTGCCCAAGGCTGAAGGTCGAGGTAGTGGCCCTGAAGGTCGTATCAGTAAGATGCGCAAACTGGTCACAGCTCTTGTTCGTCACGAGAGAATAGAAGGAAAGGCTTTTTATCTTGACGAGTCCCGTGGTTATGCTGAACTAGTAAGCACTTTGAATGTACAACTACATTATCTGACTTGCTCTATCAATTATCTCAGAATATTTTAACATTTTAATGTCATATTCTTGATGTTGGATAAAATTTTACTTTAATATTATAACTACTTTTTTTTTTTTTTTACTCTAATGCACTGCCTAATTGCAGGTCCATGGCATATAAGTCTTCCAACCAATTCTATCCTCAGCCTTCCTTTTCACAGCCTTCCTTTTCACCTCTATATATGAATATGTTATCAGATCATCCAATCGGATCATCGTATTTGTTATCAGATCATCCAATCGGTTCATCGTATTTGTTATCAAATCATCCAATCGGATCATCGTCTTTGTTATCAGATCATCCAGTCAGAATATCAAATCATCCAATTTGTTATCAGATTATCTTGGTCTTCTTCAAACTCTTTTCTTTTGCATTCTTCCTTCTATTACATCCTTTAGCAAACCATCCCCCCTTACACTATGTCCTATCCAGCTTTTCTTTGATATCACATTTATTAACTGTCTATCTGTGGCGACTCTTTCAAGAACTTTATTATTGTAACTTAGTATTTACCAGTATTGTGTGCGGGTTTGCTGAGGAATAGACCAACCGTGAACTGCACATGTCATAAAAGACAACTAGGCAAGAACTAAGAAAGGTAGTGTGAATCCAACTCAGAAGCAATGGTTTTCCCAAGCAATAGGCTGTATAAAAAGTATGTATAAGGCATACTCTTTTTGTGAAAAAATGAACTTGCTGATCGATGGAGTACTCTGTATAGAGTGCAAGTGCAGACTGAGTGTGAGTGGGTACCATGGACCTGCCACTTGGCAGAACACTAGAGTGATACTATTAAAATGGATGATTTTATGGAGTTACCAGTTAAAATATTTTAAATGTATTGACTTCATTAGTTTATATGTACTTTAAAAAACTTAGTATGAAATAGTTTACTGATGCTCCTTATGTTATTGGAGAGCATGTTTTATTGTATGTAACTCATCATCATCATCATCTACCCTTGAAATACAATCCAAGCAGGATAGGGATTAGACAATTTTGTAGATATATCTGGACCCCTGGTGGGCACCAGCCACTTCTGATATTGTTTTGGATCTTAGTGCTCTGTCGCCTTTTATGTCACATGCATTCCATGGTTGGCCTACTCTTCTGCAACAATTCCAACTGTTCTCTAATTGTGTAGCATATATCTAAAGTGTGTTATATTATATGGATGTTGATAATATTTCAGTTGATTCAGCAAGCACAGAAGTATGGTGATCAACATAAGCCTACCATGGAGCTTGCAGACTACTGGCTTCTGGTTAGGTTATTTAATAATTTTAAGCTAAGTGGAAGATAAGCAAAGTTTATCATCTGTTTCCCTTATAAAAAGTTTTGCTGGCTGAGTCTATCCAACAGGAATTTGGCTTCATATATTACTGATTAGGTGGCAAGCATGCTATCAACTATATCATGAAAACAGTGAAATTAATCTATGATTAAATTTGACAGTGATGAGGTCATTTACTACTTCAGTATTCTGTTCTTTTGGACCGGCTAAATATATCCATCTGGTAGCTCTGTGCTATGGAAAATTCTGTGCTGCATAAAGCTTTGGCCCCAATTGAACTGTCTTCATGAAGACAAAGTTTGTGAGGTTGTCTGCTTCTAAAAAATTTACAGAATATTTAACTTCAATGAATGTACTTGCTGGGACGTAATAGAAAATTCCTACTGTAGTGATTGAAGCAGTAGGACGACAGTTACTTAAATTTATTTAATGAAATTGTTGTTATGTTATTCTAATTAACTAGTGATAGTGAAATTCAGTAACTGCTTTAATTTTCTATCTTGTTAATTTTGATTTGTTAATTTGAAGATAATATTTTTATAATGATTCTATTGAAATCATTGTAGATTTAAGTGTCATATTTTGGCTAAGGATTCTTAGTGTTAAACTGTCAAAATTGAACTAATATCAATTCTAATGAATCATGTTTGCCTTCTTAAATTAATTCACTTGCAAACTCTTTGATTTATGTAATTTTTATTGTGTAATATTCTATAATAGAAGAAAGGTGAATTTAGTGGTCGATTGAAATTAATACACATTATGAAATCGATGAGGATCATGGAGTTTTATTTTGTAACTGATGATAGAAATTGATTTAGTGTTGAATTTTCATATGAAACACTTACTCTTGTTGCCATGAATACTTACACAAATACTGATATTATATATACATGTATATTTATATATATATTAATGATATATATATATACTGTATATATATATATATATATATATATATATATATATATATATATATATATATATATATATATAATTATATATATATATATAATTATATAGATATATCAACACCAACTTCTGAAGGGCATTCGGTTGGTGAGCGCCTAGGCTCCAGAAATTTCTGCAAAAATTTTAACGAATGGAAAAGTCTCAAATAGGGGATTGTCTGGTGGTGTGGTTAGGACAGAGAGGATTTGAGACAGTCTATTTGTATCCCAACCCTAGTTAAATTGAGATTCAAGCGAAGAAGATGATGATGATGATGATGATGATGATGATGATGATATAATTATATATATATACAGACTGGGGCAAAAAGAATAATCCCCTAGCGAAATCTCAATAACTTCAAGAAAACTCAAAATATCTTTTCTAAATTTTCGGAGCTTCTAAGGGAGGAATTTCTGCCTATATCCTGCAAATTTGGTGAAAATATTTTCAGTAGTTACGAAATTGCAACATTTATACGAAAAAATGGCAAAATCAATTTCAGCAAGGCTTTTTTAAATATCATTCCTTCCTTTTTAAGAAAATAACGACACTGAAAAGGGCCGTTAACTTAAGTGGTGGAGTATAAGCCTGCACTTCCTTGTTACTCCAATAAAAGATGCTTAAAATTTGTTCTTCTGTTAAAATTATTCCTAGCTTTTGAAGAAAATTTCCGGTACTTTTATTTAAATAAGCCATGTTAAAATTGATTTTAACATTTTTTCCGAAAAACGCCGTATTTTTGTTACTTCTGAATATATTTTCACCAAATTTGCAGGATATATGCAGAAATTCCTCCTGTAAGCCCTGAAAATTTTGTAAAATTATTTTGAGTTTGTCGAAGTTATTAAGACTTTTGGTAAAAAAGTCTTGTTAAAATTGATTTTTGCCCTTTTTTCGTAGAAAAGCTTTAATTTTTACTGCTCAATAAATTTTTTTAAAATTTGCAGGTGATATGCAGAAATTCCTCCTGTAGAAGCTCCAAATATTTTGTGCAAATATTTTGAGTTTTGTTGAAGTTATTGAGATTTTGCTAGGGAATAATTTTTTTTTGCCCCAGTCTGTATATATATATATATATGTATATATATATATATAATTATATAGATATATATATAATAATATATAATTGCTGTATTAGTTACCTTTATTATTAGTATATTTATAATTGCTGTATGTAATCATTCTTTGATTCTTTGACAGAAACTGCAATATCTCTACTTCTGAGCTTCTTAACTGAAGCTGGACATTAATTGAAGCATTAACTGTTCCTAAAGGGTAAGTCACTTAATGACTGTGACTTTGATTTTCTATGTTTTTATTTCCACTGTGTTTGATTAGGAGAAGGATCTGATACACAAGTTATTCAAGGTGATCTGTCCCCGCTATGTTGATTACAACACCAGCTTCACGCGCTTGTATCGTCTGCCCACCGTCTACCCTGGCTCAGGAATCAGCATGGGCATACTCGAGCTGAAGGGTGTGCGAGATTGTTTGATATTTTACCAAATACTGCAAGATATGAAATAACATAGGATCTAGCTTAATATGCTTGCACAGAGGCACTGTTCCAGCTTGGAACAATATGTACAATTATTATATGTATTACTATTAATATGTATAATTGAAGATATAATTACTGGTTCTATATGCTAATACTGAATCTTACTGAATATTGCTCCATCAGTTAGTTTAGCCATTTTATATAATTTTGTAAATATTATTATTTGCAGTTAAAGTGAAATTTTATACCACCTGAGTTTAGTAATTTCACGTTGGCAAATGGCTTATTATTTGTTTATATTATTATATGGATTTTTTCTGATCAGATAGACAGTTGATAAAAATAATACATTAAGAAATAGAAAGAAGAGTTGGATAGGACACATTCTAACAGTGGCCATACACGATACGATTTATTGTACAATTTATCTGTACAGATAAATTGTACAATAAATTTGACCGTGTGTGGGCAAAACTGACGGAAAACTGACGAGAGAACTGATGACCTAGTTTGCCCACACACGATACGATTTATCTGTACAGATAAATTTGTACAGATAAATTGTACAATAAATTGTACAATATAACTGACCGTGTGTGGGCAATATTGTACAATATAACTTACGAGTGTCAGTTTTCAAAACTGCCGGGAAAACCATCCAATTAAACTGTTCAGACATCTAAACAGTTAAATCGTGTCGTGTGTGGACGATCAACAAATTTATTGTACAATAAGTTTGTCGACATGCTCAGCCCACGTTGACGTCGGGCGCGCTTGCCGGCCTAAGCTTATTGATGTGGAGTTGTTTAATTAAGATAAAAGCAGGCTTATATAATGCAATGTCATTACTTTCGACAAGCAAAAGTAATAATAATAATAAAAATTATTCATCACAATTAAATTTCCAAATTGAACTCTTTCATTAAGCTAATTAAAGTTTATGAAAAATAGTTGTAACAAATATATACGGCAGTGTAAATATCTCAACAAACAATATCAAAATTAAGCGCATTTTATCACATTCATTTATTTTACATCAATTATTTACATGATTCACTTATTTTACATCCCTTTTGTATTCTCTCTCTTTAATGAACGATCAATAAACAGGCCCTACATATTAAAAAAGAGTCTATATATATTTATATGTGTCTCTCTCTCTCTCTCTCTCTCTCTCTCTCTCTCTCTCTCTCTCTCTCTCTCTATCTCTCTCTCTCTCTCTCTCTCTCTCTCTCTCTCTCTCTCTCTCAGTTTACTAGTCCGTAAAATTATGACGATGTAGATGATGATGTTGATGAATGCAATAATTATGATGATAATGATGTATGAAAGCGATGATGATAGGCCAAATGATGAAGATGATGATGATAATAATTTTGATGATGATGATATTTATGTATAATTACTATCAAGACACGATGCTATTGAGTGCTATTATCAGTTAGATCTTCCTGATATTATTTAGCTAATAAGACAACGTATGCACTCGCCTTTCGTTTTCGATCCATTTCGAATACTACTGCTTATAAATAGAAAACATGTCCAATAATATAATTGATCCGGATATATTTCATGTAGCCTATATAGGCCATATATTATATATGTATATATACAAACACGTGCATATATACCTATATAGACGTATATATATACAGTGCAAATATATGCTGTATATATATATATATATATATATATATATATATATATATACATTGAAATCATTTATATAATTAAGAATATTTATATAAAGTTGTGTCTAAAAATTAATTATTATATATAACGTTAAGGCCTTACATAATAAAAGCTGGTAAAAAGCTAAGGTTAACGTCAGTTTCCTCACTCGAAAGCGATGTCAGTACGGGCGAGCACAGGATTTGAACCCCGCACGTACTGATCCTCGGTCGAGTATCTTACCGACTTCTCCACTGGCTCCAGCCATAATTCCGACTTCGCCACTGGCTCCAGCCAACCTTCAATATACATGTATATATCTTCTCTCTTCAGTGCACTGCCAAGTGACAGGTTCAAGGTACATATTCATACTCGAAGTCTGCTTTCTCGCTCCATAAGTGCACTTCTTAGATCAACATGTTAATCCCTTCGCAAAGTCTATGCCTTATCCATACCTTATGTAGCCTAAAGCTTGGGAAAAATATGGCTTCTGAGGTGGTTTCCCGTTGCTTTCCTCAGTTAGGTGGATTAATTACCATTTAATCCTGGGGGAAAATATTTCATGATGAGGTGGGTCCCCTCTTGCCATCCTCAGCTCCTGCCTTTAGTCGCCTCTTACGTACACGCGGCAGATTGTTTGCGGTTTCCCTATTCTGCAGTGGTCCAACCACTCCCGAGCACTACACGGGAAGCAATATATATATATATATATATATATATATATATATATATATATATATATATATATAATATATCTGTGTGAGTGTGTGTGTGTTATTCACGGCCTATCGCTAAAGAACTAATATGATTGACAGCTAATTAGCATAACTGTTCAGATATCTGAACAGTAAGGGGAGAAAAGTCTACTAAAAGAGGTTATAAGGCAGAATGGAAGGAAATAGAGGCATAGGCAGGCCCAGATTAGGTATATTAGATGATTTAAAGATCCACTCGTATGTGGACATGAAGAGAGAAGAGTGGAAGCGATATATACCACGGACCTGCCTGCAGGCAATGCACTAAGAGAGAGATTATATGGATTCCCACGTGTTGTACCCGGGTGTGGTTGGGACAACTGCAGAATAGGGCTACCGCAAGCAAGCTGCCCCGTGTACGTAAGAGGCGACTTAGACAGGATTTGAGAAAGGCCAAGGGGACCCTCCTCACCATTAAATTTCCCCAGGATTAAATGGTATTCAGAGCTAAACAAATGAAGAAGTTCTTGAAAGTTTCGGTACAGAGCGACAGTTAGTAGATGTGATAAGAAATAGAAAGAAAAGCTGGATAGGACATTGTAGAAGGGGAATGATTTTGCTTAAGGATGTAATAGAAGGAAGAATGCAAGAGAAAAAAGTAAGAGGAAGACCGAGATGTGGAATGTTGGATGATCTGATAACAAATTCATATATAGAGATGAAAAGGAAGACTGTAGTTAGAATATTTTGGAAGCGTTATATGCCATGGACCTGCCGTTAGGTACTGCATTTGAAAAAGATTATATGAATTATTATAATTTACCTTACATTTTTAAAGGTTTAAAATATTTTGATATTTAAACTATAACCGGCAGTATAAGTGAAACTATCACTGTATTTTGGCTATTTATTATTTGAATTTTCTGAAGTATGCAGTCTAATTAGTAATGCAATAGGCCAAATAACTGGGAGGTATTCATTAGAAAGGATCTAATAATCCAAAAACAAATGTCTTCACCTGGTGATTAAAAATCTTATTAATAATACTTTATTAATGCAGACTCAACTGCGCCTTATTTATATATCGTTCTAAACTGCCTTGAGCATGTCAGTTGCAGTTGTGCAGTGGATAGCGCAGTAACGGGCTAATCCTGAGGTTGTGCTTTCAATTTTGATTTATATCAGTGTTTACATTTTTATTTATATTTATAAAGTTTTATTATTGGATTAGAGTTATGGTGTGGGCTTAGGGTTTACCGTAAAAAAATTGTATTTCTTATCTTTCTCTATTAGTCAACACGACGTCGCCATGTCTTTTTATTATTGAATCTCTTCTAATAGCAACTTGACTGAGATTACGTGAATGTTATATTTTATCATCTTAAAAGTTTAAATAAAATTAAAACAATTTATAAAATTTTTAAAATAAAACATTGAAATTAATGTTAGTGCTAATCAAGCACAGCAAATGACTAGAGCGTCTGATGCCTCTTGTATATTTTTTGGTATATGATATTTGCTAAATATAACTTTATATACTAATGGATATATTAGTAGCCTAGTTTGATTTGCACGAATATTTAACTGTATGATTTGTATTAATATTTAATAGCCCTTGATTTGCTTTAGTATTTTATGCATATTCAACAACCTAGTTTAATTTGCTTGACTATTAAGGAGCCTTGTTTGATTTGCATGAATACCCTTTAGTCTTGTTTGAATGCATGAATATTCAATAGCCTTGTTTAATTATCATCAACATCATCATCCTCCCTTAATCCCAGTTTAACTAGGGTCGGGATACGAGTAGCATTAAAAGCATGTTAATGCTTTTAAATTAGTTTAAAAGCTTGAATATTCAAAAGCCTTTTTTGAATAGGATGAACATTCAATAGCCTTGTTTGATTAGCATGAATATTGAATATTCAATAGCCTGGTATATTCTATGCAGGTAACCCATGGCCACCGGTGGTACCCAACCACCGAGACAACGGCGGTACCCTCGTCAATGTTTTGTTAGACGCTGCTCGCAAAGACTACAAGTGGAAACACAGCAAGACATTTACAGATACAGAGCAGGAGGAAGAGCGTGCCTCTGTGGAGTCGTTAGACCAGCATGGCGTTGGGTTTCTTGAGAGCGACGTTGATGCGCCAGCGTTGAACGAGAAAACTGTCGGCGAGTTTAGTGATAGCTCTAAATCTCCGCCTGGCACCGATATTAGACCCACATAGCTCCCTAGTTAAACCTTTACATTTTATAAAAGACTAATAACGCTAGACATAATTAATTAAATATATTATTAAACAAATAAAAATAATTAAAATTATAAATAACTTTAGTGTTGTTTATTGAGAATGTTTACTCTTTGGTAGCTTTTTTACTGCAACATTGCAATCATTAGATGTTTAACGTCCTTTATAAAATTTCGTCTTAATATCTATGGGGTAAGCACAAAATGTAGTTAGTCTAATAATACTATTATAAACAAAGATTTAACGTCCTTTTCCTCGTCCAAAGGTGATGCCAGTGACGTCCCCACAGCGCACATGAAGCATATGCCACCACAGAGCTGGGACGCGAGGTCCTGTTAGACTGGCAGAGAGAGAGAGAGAGCCGTTCCAGTCGGCAGCGGCCTGGGTTAATGATCTTGTTAATGAGGATAAAATATAAAATAAGAATGGGCATAAAATGTGTGACTGCTCTTGTTAGCAAGCAATTGAAGTTTCACCAGACCCGCTTTGTTGCGGCTGTGTACTTATTAACAGGCGAAACTGATTCGGTCTTTATGGCTATTCAAAAATACAAATTCTTTAAAGTCGACTACCTTGCTCACTAAACACATTTTCTTCAAGTTGATCGTATCTAAAAGAACATTTGTGCAATATTCCAACTTATAAATGATGTATTTTTGCAACTAGAAATTCTAGTCCTTCATACTTCAGTGCAGGGCATGAGTCGCTTTTACAGGGCATGAGTCGCTGAGGCTTAAGCTGTATTTACCTTTGATAATTATGCTGATCGTACTAGCTGTAATTTCCAATCCTAAACTTCATTCTGGGTTATCGGCTTAATACTGGAGGATATTGAATCATGATTGAAAATGAAACCGTATGTATTTTAATGTACTTGCCTAAGACTAAGTACATTAAAATGCATATGCATTTGTATACTAAAATGTATAGGCTAATATAAATACTTGTGTGTGTTTTTAATAAGGTAGACCTACTCTCATGTACCAAATAATAACAATTCAACAATAGTAATTATAGACTCAGTATAGTAACAAAAAACTGTATTGTTCTTCATTCATGTAACGACTTTTTCGCACTTATACAACTGCATACATTTTTAAATTTTAAAACTTGCATGTTATATCTACCACTATGTAATATAGGCCTATACTGAGATATAACTTTGACGATTTGCAAAATGGTTCAAGTACGGACATAGTATAGGCCTACTAGAGCCGTAGAAGGAAATCAAAATTTTCCATGTAGCGGTTCCACTAAATTTGATAAAGGCTGAGGCCTTCGCAATAGAAACAAGTTGTTTCCTACAAGTTCCCTTTGAGTTTTTTTGGAGAGTGTAAATACACATACTGTATAGCTTAAACCTAACATTTATTAGCGTACTAGAAAAGAGAGAAAAAGATAATTACATCAATTGAGTCAAATTAACTGAACGGAATAAATTGTTTAGAAGAAGTATCGCAAAATGATCGTCGGTCACTGATATTCTTTCGAGACAGGAAACTGACGTTAAACTACAGTTTTATCTTTAGGTGTACACAGGGGCGGATCCAGGAATTTTTTAAGGGGGGGCCCGAATTTTTTTTTGAGAGATACATTTTTTTGCTTTCTTCGAGACATGTGACGCAACCAGACAAATTTCTGTGGGGGGGGAGCTCAAAATTTGTTCACTACTGCGTTCGGCTCATAGAGTGAGTGTATCCCCGTACCTTACCGCCCCCCTCGCTCATACCCGTCAGGGGAAGACCTAAAATCCTACATTTGTTTGGAAAAATAGGTTAATTTTTTCACCTCTGAAGAAACTCTGCGGATTTCGACGATTTGCAAAAGTGACCTAATTTTGGCGGTGGGGAGGCTTAAGCCCCTTCCAATCAAGGCTGTTTGCACCACTGCTACGGGACAGAGTTCATATTTTTTACTTACACACTTTTTCCTCGTATGCAGTGGTTATGCATTGGTTCAAGTGAAAATTGAGAGCTAGTGAAACGATCAACCTTGTTTTGGACCCCGTTCCATTATACAGTGCTCCTAGTATATCCTAGAAAAAAATCGAGCTATTGGAATTGAGTTCCCTGTCGTACCCCCCCCCCCCCCGCCGGGCCCCTCCCTAACCACTGCCATTACTAACATATTTTCATATCGAAATTGCCATAGAAACAATGAAAATATAACCTGTCAAACCCTACACCTGGCCCCCCCTTAACCACCTCCATTACTAACAGATTTTCGCATCGAAATTGCCATGGAAACAATGAAAATATACCCTGTCTTACCTTCCCCCGGGCCTCCTAACCACCTCCATTACTAACATATTTTCACATCGAAATTACCATAGAAACATTGAAAATATAGTTTAAAATTTTTTATCGGCGGAGCTAAGGGGGGGGGGGCCTGGGCCCCGTGGGCCCGGCCCCCCCCCCCTTAGCTCCGCCACTGGGTGTACACCCTTTCTTTGTCTGACTTGACAATAATCATCAAAATCCAACTCCTTAACCTTCTTAACTGTTCTGCAGAAACGTTAAGTTTCTTAGCTGCATTCATGTAAAGAAATAGTCAAGAAAGTGTTTCTCTGAAGTAGCACTGATTAACATAAGATTAGCAAAAATCATTGGGGCAATATTCATGCCTCACATCTGGCTGTTTTTGATAAAAGTAAAAGATGTTAGAGGCAATTGTTAATTATTTTTCTTACACGTAGATACCCTTACAGAAATTCATAAGTTAAGAAGCTTAGAAATAGTTATATCATTTAATAAATAGTTTAAATAAGCTGTTTATGGTTGGTCAAAGTTTCGCTAAATGCAGACTGAGTGTTCATGAATGGCCGTGATAGACGAGTGCTCATCAATAAGTGTGATAGACTGGTTTTGTATCTTTTTTGACCTTAGCATCGTTTTTAGTTTTGCGCTCACAGACTTGGGTTTGTCTCAAAGGTGCTCGATGTCGTCATTGATGACAGTAGCATTCTAACTGTTGCTATGCTATGTTATGCTCATTAATGAGCGTGATGTACGATTAGACTATATATATATACATGTGTATATATATACTGTATATATATATATATATATATATATATATATATATATATATAATATTGATATATTTAAATTTATCATCATTAGCAATTACAGTGCTATTTTTGTAGTGGTTGATGGTTTAGAACAAAGCACCAGAATTAGTAAGCTGGTTTATTTCCGGTTATTTCCGGTATATCATTTGGTTGGCAACGGGAAGGCACCTCAGGAAGGCAACGGGAAACCACCTCAGAAGCCATACTTTTCCCAAGCTATAGGCTACATAAGACATAGACTTTGTGAGTGGATTAACTTGTTGATCTAAGGAGTGCTTTTATGGTGCCAGAAAGCAGTGCATTGAAGAAGATCATTTGGTTGTATCTTACGTAGGTCTATGTTTACTGACGCAAACAATTCTAGAATTAAGAGAGTGTCAGTTTTATTTAAACAGATCAACAATGACCGTAATAATTAGTCATTGGAAAAAAGTATCATTTATATAATATGATTTTAATATGAATATACGACTCAAATTAGTCAATTAATTATGCTATCGTCAATATCTTGCTCTTCTCTGCCCCACCCACACCCACCACCATTATATTCCATGTGCGATAATTCCGCCACGGCTTACCTTCCGTTAGAAGAACGGTAGTGGTTGTGTTCTGCCTATATGGCCTACTCTAACACTGAGCATTGCAACACCTGTTCAGAGCCATTGTTATAATAATTAGTACTGCTTCTGCTGCTATTGCCGCTGATGCTTTCAGCCAGTGGCTCAAGTAGCTCGAAAGCAGCCGTTCACAATTCACTATTACGTTGATTATCTGTTTTACTGCTTAGATTTGCAGTTGAAGGATCAGGGAATAATTTTTTCTTTACGAATATTCTTTGTTGCTAGATAAGATTTTAAACTTTACGATTATCCACAGAGAATCTTCCACGAATGACGTCAATTAATAGGCCTACTCTCCAAGCCAGAATTGAATCTCGAGCGCCGTGTCACTGGGCTGTTCAGAACCTGTTCTTATGTATACATATACATTGTTCTTATATTACATATACTAAAAATAATAATAATAATAATAATAACCTACGAGAAATTCTATATCGGTGTCATGACCTGTGTGTCATGGTCTTGGAGATCGCTTTACAGGTTCCTGGCAGGTTTTATTAATCCCTTTCTATGGTTAATCATATATCTGCTATTGATAGGCCTATATCATATATCAATATATTAGTAGCTTACTGTTCATTACCAGAAGGTTAGTTTAGCGGTTTTTTGGCATAATAATAGATACATTACAGTTAGACACGATTTTGATATCTTGATCTTAATCTTGTTAGAATCAAACCGATGATATCTTGTTTATCAGAGGAAACTTGCTACTGTCATTTTAGCAGTTTAACAATAACTCAACGCATAATTCACAGCCAAATGCATAATAGTTTAACTAATACATGTATCTCTCGAGCAGTCTAATAGGTAATTCACAGGTTTCATAGGTAAAAACAGGTTACAGTGTTTACTCTGGGAGTATGTCATTAATAAACAAAGAATGATAATGTTACTGAATCGGAAAAATGTTGACATTAAACCAACCAAAAGTCAAATGAGTTTCGTGAAAACAGTGAAAAGGGCCACTGATGAAGGCAATAGCTTTATTATAACAGCTTTAATATCCACTCCTCGGCGTAGTGAAATGTAATATTGGGCTGATATTAGGCTGCATAGAAATTAACGTGCGATAAGGATGCACATCATAATAGAAGCGCAGTTGAGTTACAGAAAAATTATTAGGCTACTATCTGATGTTAAGTCATCGTTATTATATTGAGCCAACTCTACATCACAGCGGTTACCTTCAATGCTGGCACAGAAGCATTGAGGGTATCTGAAGAGAAAACTTGAATTCAGAGTCAACATTACATTGCATTATATTACATTACATTACACTATATTACAGTAAATAATCGGTATCCTCCAATTCAATTATGCGTATTCTTGCCAATTTTCTAAGTCTAAAAATGTCTACGCATTTGACTTGTAGATCTTTCCACGTGTTGTGTCCGGGTTGTTTGAAGAATTGACCAACCGGCGGCTGCACGTGTCATAGAAGGCGACTAAAGCAATAAGATCCATACCATCGTCAGAAAAGGCATTCGGTTGGTGAGCGCCTAGGCTCCAGAAATTGCTACAAAAAT
The DNA here is from genome assembly GCA_905160935.1 of Enchytraeus crypticus. Lineage (NCBI taxonomy): Eukaryota > Metazoa > Annelida > Clitellata > Enchytraeida > Enchytraeidae > Enchytraeus > Enchytraeus crypticus. Next base: position 83,907 of record CAJHZI010000600.1, read on the forward strand.
TTAAAGAATAAAAAAGTCTCAAATAGGGGATTGGTGATTTGATGTGATGCTGATCTGATGTGATGATCTAATGTGAAGATGATCTAATGTGATGATGATCTAATGTGATGATGATCTAATGTGTTGATGATGATGTAATGTGATGATCATCTAATTTGATGATGATCTGATGTGATGATCTAATGTGATGATGATCTAATGTAATGATGATCTAATGTGATGATGATCTAATGTAATGATGATCTAATGTGATGATGATCTAATGTGAAGATGATCTAATGTGAAGATGATCTAATGTGATGCTGATCTGATGTGATGATCTAATGTGAAGATGATCTAATGTGATGATGATCTAATGTGTTGATGATGATGTAATGTGATGATCATCTAATTTGATGATGATCTGATGTGATGATCTAATGTGATGATGATCTAATGTAATGATGATCTAATGTGATGATGATCTAATGTGAAGATGATCTAATGTGAAGATGATCTAATGTGATGATGATCTAATGTGATTATGATCTAATGTGATGTTAATCTAATGTGATGATGATCTAATGTGATGATGATCTAATATTATGATGATCTAATGTGATGATGATGATGTAATGTGATGATGATCTAATGTGATGATGATCTAATGTGATGATGAGCTGATGTGGTTATGATTTAAAGTGATGATGATTTAATGTGAGGATGATCTAATGTGATGATGATCTAATGTAATGATGATCTAATGTGATGATGATCTAATATTATGATGATCTAATGTGATGATGATCTAATGTAATGATGATCTAATGTGATGATGATCTAATATTATGATGATCTAATGTGATGATGATCTAGTGTAATGATGATCTAATGTGATGATGATCTAATATTATGATGATCTAATGTGATGATGATCTAATGTGATGATGATCTAATGTGATGATGATCCAATGTGATGATGATCTAATGTGATGATGATCAAATGTGATGATGATATAATGGTGATGATAATGTCCAGGAAATAGATTCATAGTGTGTTTCATTGAATTTAGAATTTAGTCTTACACGCTTTGTCCACAGGTGGCTCACTTACCTATATTAACACGTCGTTATACACGACGAGTCTGTAGCTGCGGACGATGATAAGAATTGTATTGAAGATATTGTAGGGAGGTGAATTATAATAAGCATTGGGGTTTACCACAGAAGACGACCCCAAACTGCAAGATATAAATCCTCATATATATATATATATATATATATATATATATATATATATATATAGGCCTATATACATGTATACATAGCATGTACATATAGCATGTATGTACATATAGCATGTATTAGAAATACCACGAAATTAAGCGAGCGCAAGCAAAATACAGTTTTTGTTGTTTGTATTAGGTAGGCCTATAATTGATATCACTTTCGAAAGACCAAGCGGACGTTAACATTTTCTTAATGCCCGCGTTTTATAAAGCTGATAAAGATAATTCTAACGTCAGTTTCCCACTCAAAAGCGATATGAGTAACGGGCGAGCTAAGGATTTGAACCCACACACACTGATCCGCGGTCGAATAACTTACCGACTTCGCCACTGGCTGGAGCCAGTGGCGATGAAGCATCGAGGTATAAATTCTATAGAAATCTGCTTTACTTACAAATGTTCAAATATGACGACACAGAAGCAATATTCAAAAAGTCTTTATCACTAATCCCTATCCAATCAGTCATCTAAGCCCTTAACCGGGCTAATGTAATATAGAACTATAACCTTTTATCCGTAGTTAAAGGAAGCGAAATTGTAAATTTCACATGTAAGGCTGCCTGTTCTTTAACTTCTATAGGAGGGCTAATCTGATAGCATGTCAATACGTTCTCCGATTGCGGACCAGTAGGTGCCAAGTTCAAATACAACGATCTCTCCTTCGTGACTTGTCTTTGAGACAGGAATAAAACGTTAAATTATGGGATTTATCCTCTATAGCTGTAATAGGATAATACTGATAGATTCAATTTGATAACATTTTTCGTGGATGACCCTACTGAACTACTAGCTGTATATTTGATAGATTACAAGACAGCTGTTATGACATTTCTTCTAGTGCTGTAGGAACTTGGACTGGGAGATTTTACTTTTAGAATTATAGTCTACTATAAATTCCAATGGTGACTTTATTTTAGTAAAGATGACTATCAAGCACTTTGAAGTACCGATGTTATAAGTGACTTTAAATTCTTGCTTACAAATTAATTAAATAGTAAAAATCAACTTCCACATCGCAATACTGATCACAGTGTCCGAAGGTAACCTTAAAATAGCGCTAAAATAACAGACTTATGGTCCATATTTCACGATATTCGTGCTGTCGTTTAGGCTAATTGTTGCAAAATGTAGGAGCTGAGCAGCACTAAGTTATAAATATGGGTACTAGGATGGGATCTTAATAAATATTCGACTACGCCCAAAGACTTCGAATTAAATCTTTCTATTGATTTATTTGATTCACTTCCTTTTTCGCAGTTTATTGAATTACTCTTCACGAAGAAAGGAGAGTAATTTTTATGTAGGCTTAATATCCATAATTTATTTATATGTGCATCTTTGGATATTCGTAAATAAATGTTTAGAAATCCTTATCATATCCTATATATATATACATAGGCCTATATATATATATATATATATATATATATATATATATATATACACACATATATATATATATATATATATATCACGGTAGTGTTCCACTAAACTACTGGTTCTTGGAACATATTGCTGTATTATAGGCCTATGTATACACGCTGCCCTTATCATTTTAGACATTTCATCATCCGACCAGACAGAAAAAGAGAGGGAGAGAAAGAGCGAGGTAAAAGAAAGAAAAAAGTGAGAGCGAAATAAAGAAAAAGGCGCTTTTTCATAATTGACGTGCTTAAATTTTGCCACATGACTCAATTTTACATTGCAGATATGTTATTTTCTCTATGATGTAAACTTTATTTAAGGAATTCACAGAATAGAAACAATACAGTAGAGACTTCATTCATTTGGTGCTCGATTTATACAGTACGAATAGATTTTCTTTAATATATTCACAGCTAGGATTTTCTGTAAACAGATAAACTTCTTCTATGGGTCAACCCAATGGAGATTAAAGATGAACATATTTAGATTTTTAATGTTGAATTCGATTTCACTTTTGATATTTCGAAATTCAACATAGGTCGGCTACTTTTTATTTAAAAAGACCATATATTATTTCATTCAGAAATAAATCCATAAGTTATACATATTGTTTTACTTTCACTGAAGCCGCTACGTAGTAATATATCTTGTCAAGCCATGGACCCTCCACCACTGGTGAGCGAAAGAACAAGTGTTTCACTCCGCTGCGCCATGAAGCCGCCGCAGGATATTGCGCCTGGCCTCGACCTATCTATAGAATTATGGGAAACCAGAGTAACAGGTGTAATTACTGCACCATTAATAGTCATAATCCAGTTCGTAAGTGAAGGAAGAACTTTCAGCTGCTGCTGCAGTAAGGATTCAGCGCTGCAGACACACCTGACGGCCCTGTCGAGTGACTCTAGCAACTGTAGTAGAAATCAAGCAGCTCCGGGCCTACAGCCTCCTAATCCATTAAGCCGATCTGCACAGCCTCTCAGTAACCTGGCTTTGATATGCATGGATGGACGGATTAGCTATAGGCTAAGACTATGTTTCAGGGATTGAGGCAGCTGAATTGACGGGTAGGAGGGGAATGTGGGGGTGTCTAGTAGATCGATATAGTCCATAGGATCCACTGCGGCAGGGTCAGCAGCGTTTAACCTCCACTGGTAGCTAGGCGGTAGGGTAGCGCGTCTCAGAGTGAAGTGAGGATATAGTCTATAGGTTCGAGTCCTCAGTCGGCTAGTTGCGTCTGAACTGTTCGTGCTCAAACACTTGTTCGGTTCGTCGGTAGACACTTCATCTAAACTTCAACATGGTAAGAAGCTTTCTCTCGTTTAGAATGGAAGAATTGATAATAATATAAGGATACATACGAATGTTTTTCGTACAGATTTTAAATTGGAAGATTTTTTAACAGGACGCTGCTAGAGACTACATAAATTAAGCTTTGAAATCAAATTATCCAGACTAAGTTTTAAATACATGAAAGATTAGTTTATAACAACCTAACATTATTGACAAATTGAATGAACAATTTTGCATCTGAGTTTATAATAGTCATTTGTATTTAGTTACTTATCTTTTTGAGACTGTAATGAAGTTAGAAGACATGGGCGCATAATAGATGATAAAATGCAGATGATTGCTGGATCGAATAGAGTTAAATCATATGCACGCGAAGTTTTTAAAAAGCTTGAGCTAAGATGACTAAATTATTAATTTTTAGCAATATGACAAGCATTGAGATACTGGATATGTTATCAACAAAATAAATTGTTGAGATCAGGCGATTAAATTATTAATTTATCTTAGTATTGTTTACAAAAGGTAATTGAAAAAAAATTGGAAGGAAAAATTATAAGAGGAAGACTGAGACTTGTGATGCTGGTTGATTTGATAACTAATTCGTTTGTATGTTGATATGATAATAAAAGCAGAGGATATAAATATGTGGAGGAGTTCATGGACCTGCCCGTTGGCAGTGCACTAAGAGAGATCAGTATGATTAGCTTGGAGTTACTAAAAGTATTATCATTAAAAGAAATAGTGGACGTATTAATAATTCTGAAAAGTAGTGAACCATTGCTTCTCTTTCTGTTGAACGTTCGAAACTAACTTGCAATAGCAATTGAAATATCTGATTTTATTTTCTTAGAGAAATTTAGACGACGAAATGTTGTCTTTTTTAAAATGTTTTCTGCCATTGCAATGAATTGTTATTAGTGAAAATATTCGGCTTATATTTTGACCTTTTAACACTCTCTTAAAGCAACTTTTTTTATTGATTTATTGGCAGGTGGATTGATTAACATACTGATTGTGTCTTGTATTCATAAATTAGCAAAATATCTGACTAATGAATGTTAGTAAAATATTTCAGGTCCTGGACTAATGAAAGCGTATAAAGTAAAATTAATTTGACTTTCGTAAAATTTTTAATGTTCTAGCTTAGAAGTAATTTTCAGAGTTCAATGTCTGGTAGACAAGAGGCATGATCTTGTAATTTGATTCTTAAGGTGGAATGCAATTTCATTGCTATTGGATAGCTTACAGCTCTAAATTACTACTATTTTGATTAATATAGTATAAGATTAATACAGTTTAAGATTTTACTTCAAACTAATTTAATTAGCATTTTAATTTTCTTATATTTATTCGACAGCCAAAGGAAGGTAAGGAAGAGAAGAAGGAGAAGAAGGAGAAGAAGGAGAAGAAGGAGAAGGAAGATGACGGTGGATCCGATGCTCCCAAGGGTGAAGAGCCAAAGAAGAAGATTGGCAACGTGTTCGCTCTCTTCAATCAGTCACAGATTGCTGAGTTCAAAGAGGTAACTCAATAACGATCTGATTAATTTATAATAAATAAACATCTGATGTAATAAGGATAATAATTTGTTAATTCTAAATTGACGATGTTACCTTACTTTATCATCATATCAGTCAAATTAGGACATTTTTCAAAGTTACCAATACCTTATCAGTCAATCAAGCAATAAGATTTTAACTTCCGGTTCCTCTCCATAAGACAAGGTCAGGGACGTCTCAAGTAGACGCTGCACCAAGAGACACCAACGCACCACACGATGACAACGGAGTATGCAAAGAACACAAGAGAAAGTGAGATAAAAATTAGTGCAAGGCCAAGATCCGAAGCAACAGGATTTTACTTCTACTCAGTACAACTCAACGATTTATGCTTCATAATAGTCATCTGACTGGAGCCAGTGGCCATGTTAGAGAGATATTCGACCGCGGATCAGTTTGTGCGGGTTCAAATCCTGGGCTTTTCCGTCACTGACATCGCTTTCGAGTGAGGAAACTGGCGTTAACATTAGCTTTAGATTTTCAATTGTCTATATAAGATAACTATTGCCCCGCTGTATCGAATCGGATATGTAGAAAATTTCAATTTCTGCCTGTCGTGAGTGAGTACTATTAGAGAATTGAATGTGGCAACAGGATAGCCTATGCATGTGATTGATTCAACTTAGTGACAAATTGAGGCGACTCAAAACAAGCTTCAGAAAACAGGCTGTGAATAAGAACATGTACAGTACATTGAACCTACAATTTTGATTGGACACTAGCCAGTAATTCCTAATTCTACTCGCGACTTTCATGGGTTAATTCTTATTTCTTAAACCTCTGAGCAATTCTTGTTCTTTATATATTCAGGCTTTGTTTTCAATCATACCAAGGATTCCTAACATATAACATTTCGAATAAGTCATAAATTTATATCGTAATATTATTCTGTATCTTCCGTAGTTGCGTCTTTCATTTATGCGGAAAATATCTGTCCAAATTCTATTGCGGAATGGATTATAGACAATCGTAAAGCTCCAGTTGTCCTATTAAATGATCAGTGGACCAGTGGATTAGTTAATGCTTAATGCAGGCTTATACATGTATTGCGGTGTTGTTGTTAGGCCTTCAGTATGATCGACAACGATCAGGATGGAATCATTGGCGAGTCTGATCTTCAGGCCATCTACCAGTCAATCGGTATGTCGCTTCATTCCAGTGCAGTAATTGTTAGTGTAGCTGATATAATGAACTCTCATCAAAATTCAAATAATATCGTCAGGGCTCGTAATTCTATTCGAAGACACTTACGCAGCATAATGTAATATTACAATATTGAGAAACAAATTAAATTAGATGTTGGTATTACTTTGAGTTCTGGCTACATATCGCTACAGTTAAAATAAGTGTTGGAACATATCCCATATATATATATATATATATATATATATATATATATATATAACATGTAGTCTGCCTATTAAGAGAAAAGAGCCGAGAAGAGCAATAGATGCAGCTGAATTTATAACATTTCATAAACGAATCCAGTTGATTAGGTACTAATTTGTCTCTGGCTTTTAGATTAGAACTTATTTTCTGTCACAGATTTAAGCAAACCGCCAACAATATAACCAGTTGTAGTATCTGATTCAATGATTTAACGAGCTCTATTCTTGTTTGAAAGAATCTATTTAATAATCTAAATGACACTCATAAACATAGTAAAATTTAAAAATTTGCTAGTTTAAACATTTTTAAAAAGATTTAATACCAATATAAAATTTTAATCATTTTTAATGATTGAACAGGACGTGAAGCTGACCCAAAGGCCATCAAGGAGATGTTGAAGGAGTGCCCAGACAAGCTCAACTTTACTCATTTCCTCACATTATTTGGAGAAAAGCTACACGGTAAGAGTCTAATACTGGATCAATATTACTACATACAATCGAAGGGATAATTTATAAATGGCATACTATAGAATAAGTACCGCACAAAAGGACAAATACTACACAGTTTATAAGCCATTAATCAAATAATCGCAGCTATTATTCATAAATTATTTACGTCTAGCACAAATGCTATGACGTGTGCTTCCATAAAATTCACTTTAGAAGTTTTCTAAATTAGTTCTTTAAACACATTCAATTACAGAATTCCATTTCAAAGTTTCCGCATTCAACTTTGGAAATTATAGATAAATAGACTTTAGGTTTTAGAACTTTGACAATTTATATCATTATTAACAACAAATAATAATAATTCAAATAATAGTAATTACATGTAATACCAATACTAATATTGATGCTCCGTCGATAATAAAAAATAATCTGAAATATAATTTGAATGGAATTGATCGATTTGATCAGTTTATTGATTGCCTGATTGATATGTTGATCAATTTATTGATTGATTGATTGATTGATTGACAGGCACGGACAGTGAGACGGCTCTAAGGGACGCCTTTAAGCTGTTTGACGAGGAAGGAAAGGGTGTCCTCCATGAAGAATAGTAAGATCATTGACTACTAGTATAGCGCATTAATCTATAGCATCAGCTATAAGCAGTAAAATGCTTCCAAGGCTAAAGTAGTTCTCAGACTTTAATTAACTACTGGGAAACTTGCGGATATCTATCCGAGCATCAGCACGTCATGGATTCTTGAATTGTGGGTATAAATTAATGTGGGAACAAAAGAAAAATTAAAAGGCCCCAGCAGGTTAGCATATTAAATTCAGTTAATTATTCAGTATGTTAGTTATCTGCTTAAGCCGCAGATATGCCCAAGCATCGAAGAAGAAAGTTGAAATATTCACATCTTCAACAAACTCTCTTTCCTTTTTTTCTCTCCCTTTCATTCTTTCTCCGTATTGAAATTTTTTTGATCGTGCAAGTTCTTAACTGTCATAACTTCTTGACCGTGCAAAGCAAACTTATCTGCTCAAAAAGAGTGAAGTACGCATTTGCATCCTCTACATGCAGAAACATAAATTTATACTCTTGTATATTATGCAAAATAACTTTTTATATCGTCTAAACAATCACAAATCTTTAATGTCGTTTTGGGTATCGAAGGTTCTCCACATAGGCTTATTCTCAGATGATTTTTGTTTTCTTTACAGTGTAAAGGATCTATTGCAGAACGTTGGTGACCAATACTCAAAGGATGAGGTAAGATACTCACTGTTATAATAGTATAACTCAGGTAATGACAAGTTACGTTACAGTTTATACCGTCGCACCTAGCTCAATATTGCCTCACACTCAGAGCATACATGTACTTTAAATCTTACTATTTTTCAAATGGCTCTCTCTCTCTCTCTATTGTCACAAATGAAAATTACTTCTATATATTTTGAGGCATTAATTTGGATCAAGTTTTTACTTTTTAGCGACATTTTTGTATAAAATTCTTATATTTCTTTTAATCTATTTTCAACACCGTTCGGGGTTTCGACATTGGAAGAAACTTCCTTACAATTTTTTTCTTCAGGAAATTGCTAGGTCCTTGAACGCAAGTGAATATTCACTGAGCTACTGAGTAAGCGCACAATGACATAGCACTGATTCTACAGCTTTAAGAGATCGTGTTTTGAAATCAGTAACCTATCGAAAGACTCGATAGCTTAGTGTGCAGAGCGACTCAGTAGCGGATCCAGGGAGGGACCCAGGGGGCCCGGGCTCCCCCTTAGGTCCGCCAATAAAAAAATGTAAACTATATTTTCATTGTTCCTATGGCAATTTCGATGTTTCAATATGTTCGTAATGGCAGTGGTTAGGGGGGGGGCCCGGGGGAGGGTAAGACAGGGTATATATTCATTGTTCCTATAGCAATTTCGATTTGTAAACATGTTAGTAATGGCAGTAGTTAGGGGGGGCGGGGGGAGGGTAAGACAGGAATTGCAGTTCCAAAAGCTCGATTTTTTTCTAGGATATACTAGGAGCCCTGTATAATGGAAGGGGCCTGAAAAATGTTGACCGTTTCACTAGCTCTCAATTTTCACTTGAACCAATGCATAACCAAATTGGAGGAAAAAAGGGTGTAAGTAAAAAATGTGAACTCTGTCCCGTAGCAGTGGTGTAAACAGCCTTGGCTGGGAGGGGCTTAAGCGCCACAACTAGGTCACTTTTGCAATTCGTAGAGATCCGCAGAGTTTCTTCAGAGGTGAAAAAATTAACCTACTTTTTCCAAAACAAATATAGGACTTTAGGTTTTCCCATGACTTTAGTACGGGTATGAGCGGGGGGGGGGGTTAAGGTACGGGGATACACTCACTCTGAGTCAAACGTATTTTGAGCCCCCCCCCCCACAAAAATTTGTCTGGTTGTGTCACATGTCCCGAAGAAGGCGTAAGCAAAAAATTTACACTCTCAAAAAAATTTTCGGGCCCCCTCTTAAAAAATTCCTGTCCGCCCCTGGAGCGACTAGTAGAGTATCAATTCCTCAGCGAGCCGATAAGAGAGTAAAAGTTTTTTGAATTGTTATCAGACGCATCGGCGAGTTTTTTTATTAAGGTTTTAACACATTAATTGATGGAAGTGTTCGATTTCCCGTTCTATAATACAATACACTACACTGTGGTGCCGGTTGAGTGGTCCAGGTAGCTGCACCCGATGTTCGGGGGGTTCAAATCAAACCTCGGTCATTCTTAGTGATGTGTGCTGTTGGGGACGTCCCAGACATCATCCCTGGATGAGGAAACGGACGTTAAACCTTTATTTATTTTATTAATTAATTATTATCTTATAATGGATTACGTGTGATACGGAAGCACATAATAAACTTAGCCCATTAGATTTACCAATTAAAACCTCCAAATTACTTATATTTCTGCAAATCTCATATTTATGCACTTCTCTTGCAGACTCATACGCAGTCTTCAGAAACGTCCATCACATTTCCTTATGGCGAGGAATCAGACGGTAAATTCGTATTAATTGATCGGTTGATTGATTGATATTCAATCAATTTACCAATTCAATCAATCTGATATTCAATTTCAAATTAGGATTGTTATTATTCTAATTCTAATTAACTTACCTTAGCAATCTTTTAAGAGGGTATGTTAGGTTATTCAGTCATTGTGATGTCTGCAGATCAAGCAAGTATGGAAGGAGGCACCCATTGAAGGAGGTCAGTTGGACTACAACAAGTTCGTCACTCTGATAAAGAGAGGAAACCAAGACGAGTAGAAAACTTCCGCTAAACTATCAAGACTTTCTTAACTGATTACTCTATTCAGATCAATTTCTACTTCAACAATCGTCATAGCAAATATAAAAATTGAGTTAGTTTTAAATCACTGAGCGACCCGGGAATACATTCAGTTCACAGTGCTATTTATAGAGATATAGCAACCTGTGTGCGTATTTGTAAACAGTCTGCTTGCGACGATTCTTGTTATTAACTACAAGTCAAGTCTAGGAAAGTTTTCGAGAATAAAATGTATTCCTCTTTATGAGGCGTTGAATTGTAGTTGTTCATAATCAAAGTACCGCATATTACTGTATGCCTTCGTATGCAATTTACATTTTCAATAGACCAATAAATTAATTACAACATAAAAGGACTTTTCTTGCATTATCTTGTGTTTCAGATGCGTAATTATCCTGCACATTAATGAAATTATATACTGCAATAGTTCCAATGTAGGCATTATTCATTAACTAGAGAAATTTCACGAGAACAATTATGCTAGAGTAGGAAATTTGTGAGTGAAAGTGTACCAGCTGTAGTAGTTCACTATGACAACCACTCTCTCACTGAATCTAGTAGCAGTTGTTGATTGATAAGAACTGACTTATCAATAATCAATCAATTGGCCAATCATTGACTCAGTCAATCGTTTTATCCAAAACTTACTAATTCAAACATAGAGTAATTCAATATGTCAATCTATAAAGCCATCATTCAATCTGTAAACCAATATTTAATCAATTACCATTTACGTCCTGTTCTTGCCGCGATTATTGGAGAATTAAAATCTGTTAGGAGGTTAAGATGAAATGAATGCAAACATTGTGCAGCCCACAATGGTTGCACTTTTATTACTTGTATTCATGTGAAGCATAGTAGAAAGTAATGAATTATCATGATCAAGTATGACTTTAATTGCTTTCAAAAAGGGTGCCATAGATTTAACATAAATATTCATTAATGGAAACACCTCAGAAAATAATAAAATGAAGCTAGGTATGGGAAATAAATATACTTTAATTAAACAATATAATAAAGATATAGAACAAATATACACTAAATATAACCTAGCACAGAGTGATGTTTATGATCTTGCCCAGGACCGGTATCAGTGGAGACAGGAGGTAAAAGAGGCTGCTCTGGTGTCCACAAAATGACATCACGCAGAGAAAAGAAGAAGAAAAAGAGACCTCAGAAACGAAATAGTGCTCGAAATATTTTAGCAAAGAAAGCTACATGAAATATTTTCAGAGAAATGAATGAGGTTCTTGGTACACTTATTGATAATGCCTGAAAAAATATGCAATGTCCGCCATTGATTGGAAAACTAGTCAGTGAAAGAAGATGAGGGTAAGACCTAGGTCATTGTGTAACAGCACAATCACTAGTTACTTGAAAACATTAAATATCTTACCGGAAGAAGCTTTAATAATTAAAAATGACTGAAATGAGTAGAGAAATGTAACCATCCAATGTTCAGTTCAGAACACAAGGAGCTGATGATGGCAGCACAACAAAGAGACCTTCTATAGCGGTTCGCAAAAGTGCATTCTGATTGATTTTGATTGACTCAGTTTGATCTGATTGATTCCAATTGATTCTGATTGATGAGTGTCTCGTTCATCAAAGACTTTCACTGTATGAGAAGAATTTAATCATTATGAGTCAAATCACCTGAATCAGTTATCAACGGATCATGCAACTCAACATGGGCATAAGCATCAGTTAAAACCTTTCAACGGATAAATCTTGCTTATCAACACATTATCAAATATACATGTATCCAGTTCAAAAATATTAATATGTGCGTGTAATGTACAATTACACTATTATTTATGTATTTTATGTACATTTTATATTTCTGTATATTAAATATGCAATAATTATTTATACCCCTTTTACCAAAAAAATAGAAACAGCTTAGTCTATTTGATTTCCTGTCTTTCTTCATTCTCACTCACTCGCCACTCATTCACTCACACATTCATTCACTTTCCCCTCTCTCTCTCTCTTTCTCTGTCTTCTCTCACTCTGTCTCTGTCTCTGCCTGTCAGTCTGTCTCTCTCTCTCTCTCTCTCTCTGTCTATCTCTCTGTTTTCATTTTCTAATCCCAAACAAAGCTGTGTTTATCGATATTATCCTGATAATCTTGATAATATAGATTTTAGTAATTATAGTCCTGCAATATTTACACGTCTTGCACATTAAGATTGATGCTAAATATATGTAACTGAGGCTCATTCGTCGAGGAAATCTTCAATTTGAATAAATTAGTATTGGTAAATTTTGTCTTAACACTTCTAGGATTTTCCGGTCGAGCTTGGTCTGTATTTGTGACAGAGTTTTCTTTAACTATCGCAACAACTCCACAAAACGTCTTTAGAAAAGCAGTTCTGAATGTTCTGCCACTCATCATGTACAAAAACAAATTTATAGCTGAATTCAAATATCCCACCATTATCGTAGTAAAGTAGATATTCAAAACACAGAGCGCAGTATATCTATCCCACACTCCGTTAGCCAACGCAAGAAAATACACTTCACTGGGTGCGTTCAGGGCCAGAAAGGTTAAACTTATTGTAATTAGCATTGCTGTAGTAGATGTTATTTTTTGCCCCCGTGTCGTCGTCGACTGCTGACCAGGAGTTCGTCTCGTTACAATTCTTGCCGCTATCATTGTGTTGCCTATCACAATGACAGAGAAGGGTATGAACGATCCCAGAAGAGCATCTGTCCAGCGCCAGCCCTTCAGGTAAGGTTTAACACTGAAACGTTCGGAGTAGGAGCAATAGTAATCCGTTGTATTGTCCGCGGCGACAGAAATCTTGAGACTAATAGTTACAAAGAGATTAGAATTGACGAGAAATAAGAGAATTACGATTGAAATCCAAGCAACTTGAATTCTGCGTCGACTAAAGATTTCCTTACAGCGAAGCGGAGCGAAAACTGCCACTGTTCTTTCCAGAGTCAAGAGCAACACAGTCCAAGACGACAGATGGCGCAAGTAATAGCGCAGAAATTGGGATATTTTACATCCAACCGGATTTAGTTTATATATTCCAATTTCAAATTCCTTTTGCAACCAAAACGTTAAACAATTGAAGTCCAAGTGGAGAGTGTCGACCACTATAAGAATGCTTAACATAAAGCTCGGAGCTGATTTTCGAAAGTGTCGACCGTTAATGGTAATAAAACACAGAAAGTTACCTACAGTACCAACAATTATGAGTGACAGAGCAAATGCTCGCAAACCGCAGACCTTTATGGCGTGCTTCAGAGTTACATCATCGCAATAAGCACTTGAATTTTCAGTATTTAGTAATCTGAGACAATCGTCATACGTTTCTGCTCTGGTATTGTTGGCAGCATAAAAGGTTTGAGAGTAGTACCGTTGAGATGAATAATCTGTTACATAAGATGATATACTTTTAGAAGTCTGCATTTTTTTTTGTTTTACCTTTTTGTCTTTTGAATGGGTAGGCCAACTTAATTTCTAGAAGATTTCGCGTCCTCGAGTCCGAAAAACCTCAAGAAATATAAATTCACTTGATCCACGAAATGTAGCGAAACTGCTCCACATGCTTGACGCATTTTCCTGCAAAAATAAACAAACGTACAATCCCAAGACACATATTTCAATTAAAGCTTCAAATGAGAATCTACAGGAATCGAATTTAGACATCAAACTGAGTCGTTAACCTTTCCCTGAAGGAATCGTTTGATAGCCGATGAATACTTATTAAATTAATAATAATTATTACATTTATAAAAATTAAGTAAATGATTAGTAATAATTATCAAATAATTAATAATTATTATTACATTAACAATTAACCAGCATAAATTTAAGCCGATACTTTCTAGCTGAATCTCGAAAGCGGCTACAACTATCATTGCAGTAAATTATGATAGTCCAAAAAGCTAAATTACTCAACTTTCATCAAATTTGGCAAGTTAAATAACAGCAATAGATATAACAGTTTGAGAACGTAAAGTGACTTATTCAGCGTTTCGGTCTATCATAATTTACGATAATAAAGATGTCAAAATTATCGCAAGAGTTTGAAAATTGCCAGTAATTGTAGCCCTAACAATACATCGACAAAAACAACAATACCTGTAGAAATTGATAAATTCCTTTTCTCACTTTCTGTTTCAATTATCCCGCAGCCTATTTAGATAGTTTCATTTAATACATCATAATTATAATAATTTCTAACATTTTCCAGTCAGAAAACAGTTTGCATCATTTTTCTTAAATTTAATGACTAGAACAATAGCCTCAAATCTTATTAGAGAGGAATCCAGAGAGTACAGCTTCATAGTTTATAATTCATAGGCTGTTGATATGATGTTGCCATTTTGTTGTTCATTAAAAAAAATTAAATGTAGTAAAAATATTCATTGCAGGATTCAGCCAACAGTATTTAACGGATATTAAGCCATGCTAAAGGGATTAGAAAAATTTACCTCTCGAAATAAACTGGATATTAATGAAAAATGTTAATAAATAATCATTATACTCAGGTTATAGTAATTTATTACGGAAGAATTATAAATAAATTATATTAAAACTTACATGGCTGCCCTGTGAGTTCTGTGTGCCAAATTTGATTCATAGGACTGCCCTGAATCCTAAGCCTAACAAAGAGTCTAATCCTGCTTGAACTAATATCACGTTCACTAGTCTACATGCTAATATACTAAGAAATCAAAGATATAGACCTACTAAATTTGCAAAATGCGAAATTGAAATTATTATATATGGACCAAATATTAATAAAATATCTTTATTAAACTACAAAAATTGTTGCAGTTTAATTACTACTAAGCGTACACTCAACCGAGTTTAGCAAACTGTACGCGTATACAGTCTGATTGCTTACCTCCGCAAAGTCTTCATAACTTCGTGCGGGAGAGTGTGCCGATTGAACACGTGAACAAATGTAGAGAGAGTGAGGAAGAGAGAAAAAAGAGAGGTGTGTAGAGAGAAATAGAGACATAGATAGACAGAATACTCTGCTCAGCTAGGAGGGGTGTATGAAAGAAAGAGCAGGTATATCTTTAACAAATCTTACATTTTAAAGTCTAATAAACTGAATCAGAACATTTAAGTTACTTTGTTCTCGATACTACAAACGTAGAATTGCGGTATTTCATTCTGACCAATGTTGCCATTGAGATTGAAAAAATAAAAAATACATCAATAGCAAAGATATCTGGGAAGAAATTAATTAGAAGTCAATGGACAACCAACTCAGGAAACTAGATCAGTTAAGAGTTTATGTCGAATATTGCTTGGATTAGGTAAAACGTATTCGACGTGTTACCTGTCGGTTACTAATCTTATAATAATAACAATATAGGTTTAACGTCCATTTCCTCATCCAATGATGATGTCAGGGACGTTATCATAAATTACGTTTACGAAACTACAGAAACTATAGAAACTTATGATTGATGAATAAACTGCGCATGTAGATTTATAATTAAGATGTGCCTGTCGATGACGCTACATGTACATGTAGCCTACATATACATGTAGCCTATATAGTACTAAACTAGTGCCCGGGTGGCTTGGGCCTAGTCCGGATTATTATTGGTTACTAATTAGGCATCTTGTGATATTAGGAATAATAAAGGCTGTCTTCCTGCCACCCAATTATTGGATTAAAGCTATCGTGCTATTCAGAACAAAGATTGCATTGTTCTCTTAATAAGCAAAGGCATTAAAGAGTTCTCAGGACAGATAGCCAGGAGGCCGGTTGCCAACTAAATTAATTAATCAAAATTAAGAAACTCAAACAACTATTTAAAATATGCAATAGTGTAATATTGGAGTAAATCAAGTTACTGGTTAAACCACTCTTTTATCAATGGTTAGGCTTCATCACAAATGCAATTTAAAACACAATTGAATCCCTAATTAGCTTTTTCTAATTCATATATCAAAATTCCCTAATTCAAGGATTCAATTAGATAAAAATTACTATAAGGTCACAAGTTAAACTAGGATAAAAAACCCTATTAAATCAAGTTTAAAAATTATTATCCAAATACAAATTCATCACAATATATAGCCTACATATACATGCATATGTAGCCTACATGTACATGTATATGTAGGCTAAATATAGTTTCGTATTCTAGACATTGGCGTAACCCCCGGGGGGGGGGAAAGGGGACACGTCCCCCCAGAATTTGGACTGGGGGATATGCATGCAAATGTCCCCCCCCAGAATTTAGGCTCAATATATATTCTTTATGTAAGAAAATTTGCGTATTTTCAATGTCGCTCTACAACTGCATGTGTAAGTATTACTAGCATTTATAGAGCCGTACTGTAGATCGAGTGGTAAACTGATACCCTTCCATGATATTAATCATAGACATCTGTAGTTGTGTAGTGAAATCTCGGCCATAGACTCCTAAATTATGTCACGTAATTTTGTAGTATATAGGAGCTAATGGCTGAGCGCCCGATGTTAATTGAGTGTGACGAAATTTAGGAGAGTGCCAACCAGCCGAGCTGCTGGGATGACACTATATAGGCCTATCTAGAGTTTGCGTCTGCATAGGCCTATCGTGTCTTGAGAGGTCAACTTATCAACCATCGGTAGATGATCTGAAAAATGTTCATAAAGGCTTAGCTTAAGGAGTTTGTTCATAGACAGTAAACCAAGTTCTGCATAATTGCGTCATGGATAAATTTCTGTTAAAGACCAAGAAGCCACGTCTGGTAAGAATTAATATATTACCAATTTCGATTTTGAATTCTGAAAGTGAAAGTTGTAAATGCAATTTCATAGCATCATTCAGAGTTTTGTTAGAAAATGTCGAGGAATTTGCGCACGGCGCTGCTTCTACCGTGCAGGGCAAGGATACTTCCAGTGGATCGAGTTTTGATAGATAAAAGCTGGTACAGTTAATGTTAACGTCAGTTTCCTCACTCTAAAGCGATGTCAGTGATGGGCTAGCTAAGGATTTGAACTCCTCACATACTGATCCGCGGTCGAGTACCTTACCAACGACGCCACTGGCTCCAGCCAGTAGTTGTACTGTGTATGCTAGTGAAACTAAGTCCCCCCCCCTTAACCACTGCTCTTACATACATATTTGCACATAGAAATTTCCATAAAAACAAAGAAAGTATATTTTAAATATTTTTATCGGCGGGCCTAAGGGGGGGACAGCTCCCGCCCCCCTGTGGATACGCCAATGATTGTGTCCCCCCAGATTTTCGGTCGTGGTTACGCCTATGATTCTAGATGTGTGTTATTTGTAAAATATGTAAGATTTAGTCAGTCCAAAGGCAGATTACTGAATAGAGTAACTATCTCATCCAGCCTACTATTCACTTCTTGTGGTCTCTGAAGGTAATTTAATATACAGATAGAGTAGAAACTAACTAGAAAATGATAAATTAAGACAATTTTAACGCCGGTTTCAAAACCCGATGATGTCTAGAAGTTGAATGGGGCATAAATTAAATAAAATTAAAATACGATAATGAGAAAATTAATGCGAAACAATTGCCTGTGCGCAATTTCGTCGAAATTGGAATGCTGGATAATAATAGAGATCTCATGAGATGTAATTGTTAACATTTCTGCCGAACAATAATCTGGAATACAAACAAAATGATAGATGTATTCGCTGCCATTGGAACAGATAATATATCAATTTATCGGCAAATTAGCAAAGTAGCCATTAGTATCTATTTATGATTTTATAAAACTCAATAATAATCTAGGTTTATCTATGTTTACTATCACAACATTCTGCTCAATTTACGTTCACTTGTAAAACACATAGAGGAGTATGTGTAGAATTAAATAGCAAGCAATTACGCAATATCACAATGCATGTATACACACCACGCACAGTGAATGTATATTATATATACATGTATGTAAATATATATATATATATATATATATATATATATATATATATATATATATATATCTGTGTGTGTGTGTATGCATTTACATGAATAAATAGAAATGTACATAAAGTGAACAAATATACATATTGTTCTCATTTGCACGTGTCGAATGCATATGCCTGCATGTATATTTTACAGCATATTAATTTATCTAATTATATTTTTATACTTCAAGTATATTGTATAAAATTATACAATACAGTTCTAGTATGGAAAATGCATGCAAGTATCCTCTCTTTCTCTCTATTTTTCTTCCTCTAATAATTAATTAATCATTTGTAAAACGGCCAGTCTAAAAAAGGTTCATGTTCTCTTTGTCTCTCTCTATCTCTCTCTCTCTCTCTCTCTTCTATCTATCTCTCTAATCATTTGTCGAACGGCCAGTCTAAGGCTCGTGCTCCTACGTGCTACAAGCGTTCTTGCTGCTCCTGCTCCTGCTCCTGCTGCTCCTGCTACATGCTCTGTTACTCCTACTCCTAAATGCTACTACAAGGCTCATGCTACTACAAGGCTCATGCTACTACAAGGCTCATGCTACTACAAGGCTTATGCTACTACAAGGCTCATGCTGCTACAAGGCTCATGCTACTGCAAGGCTCATACTCCTACAAGGTTCATGCTACTACAAGACTCATGCTACTACAAAGCTCATGCTACTACAAGGCTCATGCTACTACAAGGCTCATGCTACTGCAACGCTCATGCTACTACGAGGTTCATGCTACTATTAGACTCATGCTACTACAAGGCTCATGCTAATACAAGGCTCATGATAATACAAGGCTCACGCTACTACAAGGCTCATGCTACTATAAGGCTCATTCTACTACAAGACTTATGCCCCTACATGGCTCATGCTACTACAAGGCTCATGCTACTGCAAGGCTCATGCTACTACAAGGCTCATGCTACTGCAAGGCTCATGCTACTACAAGACTCATGATACTACAATGCTCATGCTACTACAAGGCTCATGCTACTACAAGACTCATGCTTCAAGAATCATGCTACTACACACAGCCTGCCTGTGTAGCTCAGTACTGGAGCTCCGCTAACATGTTACGTCCATCACAAAAGACTGAGACTCTCAAGCACTAATGTGGCCTTTAGCTTGGGAACATCTCTTCTGATGTGGTTTATCTTTGTCAGTCTCTGCTGATTCGCATTGAACGCATACAACTCAAGATGGCTTCTCTGGTTTTCAATGAAGTAAGTTATGGCAAACAATCCTTTCTATCTGACCTTATATCAATCTATAAACCGGGCACTCTTCTGGTCTTCGCACCTGCAGTGAAAATCTTCTTACTGTACCGGACAGTGGATTTGTCATGGGGAGACGCTCCATCGTGTTTAAGGGAATAAATCAAATTCGATATTCCTATTATAATACAGTTTTAGATAGATATACAGTAAGTATTTTATTTTCACGAAAATAACAATGACACTGTACGCCATGCATAGAATGACGTGAAAAGTTGGCATACAGGCCCGAAGGCTCTGACGCATGCCCACTATTTGAGATGCAAGGTAATAATAATAAGGTAATACGAGCAAAGGTATTTAGTTGATGAAAACTGAACCTCGCTACCTGAAATCGCTCATATTTCAAAGAGCTTAAAATGGACGTGTATGCGAATGACACATCTCAGTAGACAGATAGTTGTCACATTTTTGTTTCAAATTACAGTTTCCAAATTCGTGAAAATTCTGAAAAATTTCTCGCACATTTAACTAACTACTACTTTCTTTCAGAAGTATCAAATCAAAGGAAAATATTTTTACTTCAATCTGTCTCCCGCAAAGAGTTGCACTTTCTCACTTTCTCAGAGAGCTGCACTTTCGTTACTTAAGCAGACCAAGAAGAAAGAATATGTTGTAGTTAAATCTGAAAAGTATTTTAGAATTTCTCACAGAAGAAAGCTAGTTGATTATGTTAATTCAGCAAATTTCGGATATTTTTGGAAAATATGTTGTAATCCTATTTTGAATAACATATTAGAAAAGTCCAACTTGTCATTTATCTAGGAAAGTTCTGTTCTGACATCTATGTCATGTAGATTGAAGATTTTACTTTTATAGATGTATTTGTAATAGACACACGCTATTTTCTCAGATAGTGTCAACAGTAGTAGTCTTCTTCTTAACGATTTCGTATCGATTAATTAAACAAATCTACTCTAATTTTCGGCGTTCAAATAGAAAACGGTGTAAGGTTAAGATCAAAATTCGCAGATTCGAATTTTATACGTAAAATATGCAAGTCCTATATTAAACTTTGCCAGCCAGAGTTATCCTACACAAAATATAGAACAGAATAACTGAAACCCTTGAGTGTTTGTTAGGAGGTTATTAGGAAAATTATAAGTCTAGAGAAGGCAATGAAAATAACTTCAGGAATAATAATACAAATCAAAAGCCATAAGCTACAATAATTAGCCAAATGCTAATATCGGTTTGCTAACAATATTAACAATAAAACTTTATATTTATTTATTTATTTATCTATTTATTTATTTACTTATTTATTTGTTTATTAAATAACAACATCAAAATGGGTCACTAAAACCTGCACAGTTCACAGACAGTCTAGCACATGCAACAAGTAAACACAAACTAAACGTTAGCTAGGATGAACATAGGTGAAATAACTTAATTAAGAAGTAAAGTTAACATAAGTAATGCTAAAAGTACAGATGAAAAAACTTTTTTTACGTTTTTTATATCTGTTAAAAAACGGGATTTTTACGATTTTTATTTTTTATAAAATAAAAAACGTAACAAAACGTAAACCATAAACGTCAACGTAAAAATTTAGATAAACACTGTGATCTCACCTGTAATTATTTCAACTGTGAGCCAAAACAGGAAATTGTAAGAACATTTTATGTGGCTATATGTGACCTGAAAGTATTTGTTTATATTTGTATGGAGTCTATGGACATACTTTAGAACTTTTCAACTTTATATCAAGTCTAGTTGTAATAAAACTGTTTAATGTTATGGAATGAAGGCATGGCAATATATATGCAAGCCTACGTGTACGATGCTAACTTTTTTTTCAAATTTTTTTAACGCTTTTTATTTTTGGTAAGAACGTTTTTTTCATCTATGGCTAAAAGGTATACTCATGCAATCAAATGATCGAGCGAAATTAGAAATGAAATTAGAAAAGTAAATTAAAATTAAGGTAGCAATAAAGTTCAATGAGTGAACAAGTCCAGTAAAGTTAATAACTATTTATTACTGACAAAGCTTAAGTAGTGTTAACAGAGTTAAAGATCAGAGACGAGCATACACTAGATGGTATGGATAGCCAATATCTTGGAACTTGAACAGTACTATATTTCTCGAGAATGGGAGATAATAATAATAATAATAATAATAATAAAGGTTTAACGTCCGTTAATAATGGCTATAATTGGTATATTCATGGGCTAGATGGCCCCAAAGGTCTTGTTGTTCAGCGAAAACGGACACAGAGCAAAAAGTGAAACAGACCAGCTTTACCGTTAGATTCATGTACACTTTTTTAATACAGATTTTTGTATTTTAAGAGATTTGCCGTTAGATTCCTATTAAAGTTTTCTACAGAATTTTTTCAGATTTGTCGTTAGATTCCTGTACAATTTTTGTGCATAGTAATTCTATCACTCAGCTGTAATTTACAAAATTACTACATCCTTTCTAATTAATTAAAATCATCGCCTTGTATAGACGTGAAATTAATCATGACGCCATTTGACTTATTGTAAAGCAACAATAACTCTTCCTGCAGCACTGTCAATTCTTTGCATTTTAGTATACAGTGACTGTCGCAAAGGTTGATTAGTATATAATTAATCAATCACTGGAGTAGTCAATGCCGGATTTAGACCTTAGGGGAACAGAAGCACTTGTGCGAGAGGGTCCCCAAAATATCTTACCATAATCCCAATCCCTAACCCTAATCATTAACCCCTTATCGCCTTAATTATGTTTTGCTAGATATAAAAAATCTACCAGCCTCAAATAGAGACAAAATACAGTGATAATAGGCCTACTATTCAAATTATTCAAATCAAAAAGGTAAAAAGTGTTCATGTATTCCCCATAGTCCGTAAATAGGATTGCAAATATAATCAATACCTTAGTTTAATGTAGTAATTAGGTTAACACCTACAATGCCCATTGCCCAAAACTAGATAAACTTTACTCAACCAATAAATCCCAAGTAGGTCTTCAATTGTAATAATATTTTTCTAATAAATTAGGCCTATTTATGAATCAATTTTGATAAAGAATTAATTGCTTCAAAGTCTTTTTATTTTAAGTTCATTGTATCAGGGTAGTGGTAGGCCTCTGAAGCCTATATAAATTTTTTAAGCAATCTCGTGAACCATCTTTGGCCGGGGGGTCCTCAGCATGTACTGAAAAGTGCTTCATCAGGCCCTGGAAGTAGAACAATTTACTAAATATTAATAATAAGAACTCAAAATTACACATAAGCAAATTCAATTCAATTTCTGTATAGGCCTATTACTAAATCTGACAAACGCAAATCATGAACACATTACATAGCAAAAATACAGAAAGTAAAAGAGAGAGAGAAATAGTACAGATGAAGAATATAAGAAACAGAAATTATCATATAAAACGAGAGATAAGCTCAGACCTAGAAAAATTTTTTTTTACAGAAAGTCATAAAGTTAGAGTAAGTTATTTAAAATTTAAAGGGCATCTGTTTATGAAATTAAGATCGTCACGTTGATGTAGAACAAATCTGTGCCCTCTTAGTCTGAGGTTATAGATTGAAGGTTAAGTGCAGGCTGTGGCGTGTAGAAATGGTGCTTGTTTTCAATGATGGCTGTAAACTAGTTCCTTTCTGAGCGTTGAATGCTAAGAACATTATTTTCTTGGTTCTTATAATATTGGCTATTTTCATATTGATTTCAGTCATAAATGTCATACTATTTAAAGCATTTAGCCATTTAGTCAATAAGTCAGCCTATAGGTAATTACTTGATGCAAAACGAAAGTTGAAACTGACTACCAAGTAACCTGATAGGTTCCAAAAGAGGACGCGATGAGCTAGATGACTATGTCCTTTACATCGTCTTGAGATAAAGAATCGGACGTTACATCTTCGTTGTGTGCTAACAAAATAGTATTGCTTCGATCTACTATTATGTAACATTAATATTTAACTTGAAGACAGTTAGGCTAATAATTAATTGCTAGGTATATTTCAGTGACAGGCGACTGTTAAACGGTTACGAGTTACTGGTTCAGTTTAACTAGGCCTACCATTTTTAGTTAATGCTAAAATTTAGCTACTTTTAGTTAGCTCTAACAAATAGTTTGACTATTTGTTAGATAGTTTGACTACATTTTTACAGTTGAACTAAAGAAATTAGTTGCAATTATTTTGCAACCAGTTCTAGTTAAATTTGTCTTTGAAAAGTCGCTGCAAAAATTGACGTTTATGCGATAGAAATCTTCCAGTATATAACCGTAATTTAGACTTAGTGGTTTTGAATGGTACCCTACGGCATTGTTTTTGTTTAAAGTGATAACGATAATAATAATGAAAATGTTATTTTATGATTAAAACAAGTCCTCAACTAGTCTCCTTAATCTTACATTACGCTAAGTTATACTGCAATCAATAATCATGGTAAATTGACTGAGGATGGAGCAGTAAGGTTTGACCCTCGTCAACAAGAACTCAGCCCATATAGCATTAAAGGCGATCGAGTGTGGGATTTTGACCGAAAATGACTGAAAGCCGGGGCCGACCTCCTCCAGAAAAACTCTGACCCCATTCAGATATATGTAATATTTAACCCATGAGCACTGGGCACGATCATGACAGGTGATGATGCATTTAGCAGTAGCGATTTTAATAATCTGATATGTTGACAATGACAGTCTAATTTGAACATGCATAATATTAAATTATAGCCATGAACAAATTGTAGTCATGATGCAATTGCGCATTAATGAAATGGTAAATAGTAAAAAAAATTAATATAACGAAATTTAATAGTTAAAATTAATTTAGTTTTATCACCTTATATTTTAACTAAAAAAGTGGTAAAACTAAATTAATTTTAACCTAATTTAATTTAATTTTAATTTAGTTTAATTTTATATTATTTTGACCACATTTTTGGATACATACCCATCACTAATAGATACGCAGTTGAGTTTGGGATTTTAAAGCTTTAATATATGACTTCATTCGCAAAAAATTATATTTGCAGGAACGCTTTAAATTTTTATTTAAAAAAGCTTTTAAAGTAAGTTAAATTTCTCTATTTCCTTACTCAGCAGTTATCTCAAAAGTCTTGTGTTATTCACGCAGTTTAACTAACTGCACTGCTGAAATTCACTGCGTGATATATTCAAAGACTTCAGACGAGTCTCAGTTTTCATAAAAATTTCATTCAAAAAACTTTTCGCTCATTCGTAGTAATGCTCGGATATGAAACCAATCACACGAAAGAATTCAGATTAATTCAAGAAAGGAAAAATTAAGTTTAGAAGACGTAATATCACATGCGATTTGAACGAATTATTTTACCTTATTACGAAATAGTACTCCAAGAATAATATTTGACAATTAATTACCAGTGTCGATTGTTTGGGCAGATGTTAATATAGGGCCTACATTGAATTAATTACTTAGAAATTTAGCCAATACTTCTCTCTCTCTATCTCTCTTAGTGCACTGCCTACTGGCAGGTTCATGATATATTACGCCTCCACTCTTCTCTGTCTTCCGCTTTCCTCTTCTTTTCCCCACATACGTGGATCTTTAAATCATCTAACAAACCTAATCTCGGTCTGCCCCTGCCTCTTTTCCCTTCCATTCTACCTTCTATGACCTCTTTTAGTAGACCTTCCCCCTTAGGATGTGTTCTATCCAACTCTTCTTCCTATTTCTTAATACATTTATCGATCTGTACCAACTCTCTCTAGAACTTCCTCATGTGTAACTTTTGAGCCCAGCTAATCCTCTCAATTCTTCTCCAAATCCACATTTCCAATGCCTCCAGTTTCCTAATATCTTCCTTCCATAAGGTCCATGTTTCATATTCATACAATAGCGTGGTCAATACCAAAGTTTTCACTATCTTTATCCTTGTGTCTTTGTTTAGACTTTTTGTTAAAAGTTCTATCCTATCACCAAAGGCAGCTTTTGCTTGTGCAATCCTACTGCATATTTCAGTCTCACATTTCCTGTCATCGGTTATAGTATGATACAAATATGTGAAACTCCTTACCTGTTAAAATTTCGTACCATTTATTGTGATATTAACTTCACCTCTATTATTGGACGCACCCATAACTTTGGTCTTTTTTATGTTAATCTTCGTGCCATTTCTCAATGCCGTATCATTCAGCCTATCCATTATCTTCTGCAGTCCAATCTCGCTGCCCGCTACCATTTCTTGTTAATTTTCAAATCGTCTACAACCTTATTTTACAACCTTGTCTTATTTCGCCTTCTGCGTATTGTTGATGGATTTTGATTACTGCGCTTTGATCCATGCACAACTTACAAATTTTAAAATTAGTATTCTAACTCTCCAGTCAATTCCTATTCTTTTCCAGATATTCATCATCGTTATCCATTCAGTCCTGTCAAGGCCTTCTTAAAGTCCACAAGGATTACAAAAACGTCATTTCCATATTCTAAGCTTGGTTCGCAAAGAACCTATTGCTTCTCTTGTACCGCATCCTTTCCTAAAACCAAATTGTGTCTTGCTCAGTATCATATCTGCTTTCAGCTGAATGCGATTATTTATTATCTTTAATAGGATTTTCGATGCATGAGGTATTAAACTGATTGTTCTGTAATCCGAACACTCTACAGCCTTGGCCTTTTTTGGGAATTAGGATCATCACTGACTTGGTAAAGTCGTCTGGCCAAATTCCTGTACTATACACTTCTGTACGTACTTTCATTAACTTATTGAGTGTTTCTCCTTCCAACATTTTCAAGCATTCTGCAGGGATATCATCTATTCTGGCTGCTTTCCCCTTCTTCAAGCTATTAATTGCAGAATAAATTTCATACTTTATTATATCGGGGACCAATACAGTATTGGTTCCCGATATAGTATAGTATTGACAATGCTTAAGCTGAAGTATATGTGCATTATATGGCTATATGAAATAAAATTTTAATTGAAAGTTTAGCTCAAAGAGTCTGATGAAGGGCATGGAGTAAGCGTCTGTTTAAAATCACGAGACCTGAAGTATACTCTAGATCAGTCAGCAAAAATAAACTTAACACATTCGAGGACTATTTTCAAATCAAACGGCTACGATACATCTATATATGAACGCATATATTTATATTACAAAAATGTCTATATCTTTAATATTTTCAATTATTAAAAATAGTCATTATACTACGGAACGAAAGACCACATTTGCTAAAATAGACACAACGCACCTGCATTTAGTTGAATTCGATTTCGATTGTTTTTTTCCTAATCGATGGGAAAACAGCGGACGCTTTTTGATTACGTTCGAAGTATACACCTTGAGTTGTTCATAAAAAATATTGAATGTGTCGGTGAATAGTTTATGAAAGTAAAAGGAAACAAGTGGCACTTTGCGTAGCAATTGACATAATCGATTATGTACTTGAACTCAAACTCAGCTTCCTATGGCAATATGCTTGTCCAAAATGAAAATTAGTATAATATTTCGTGAAGAAATATAATTCATTTATAGAATGAAATATCTGAATTGATTCTATCACATCGGTAATAAAGTCTAAAGAAACGCGCAGACGTTCATATGAGCCAATCTTTGCAAATTATTGCTGAACCAATCAATCAATCATCAATCAATAGAATTTAATGTCCTGTTCCTTGTCGATAATAATGTCGGGGACGTCTAAAGCAGACTCAACATTAGTAGACACCATAGCACCACAAGATGACGACAAAGTATACAAAGACTGAAGAAAAAGCGAAATCAAAACAATGCAAGCCCAAGATCCGAGACAAGAGGGTCAGAATATTTCACCTTTTAGGAAAAAGATGGGTTTATCAGAATTGTTAACATATTTCAATCGTATACTTAGTTTTCCTGAACTGAGATGCACAATACATTTATTAATGCACGTACTTTTAACAATGTGCTTCACTGTATCGCTCGTATACTGGAGGAATGTTTAAAACACCAGGAAAATAAAAAGTAGATTTTAAAGCCACTTATGACAGAATCATCGTCATTAGACATCTCTCAATTAATGGGCTTCTTCTGAGCTCTGGCGAATTCTAGAATTGTGCTCATTATTGGCTGCTTTACTTACATATTACCATCAAATGAAGCACAGTTTAGTATTAGTCTAGATACCAAACTCATTGACAGAGAAACTTCACACACACACACATACACACACACACACACACACACAAAAGCACGGAACGACACCGTATTCACTCTTATATTATTCCATCTTTCACAATCGATCGACTGGCAGTGGTGGTCGAGGGTTGAGCCCGAGTAAAGTGGAGTATACGGCACTTCTAGACTTTAATGAGGCTTTGATGATGTTAATATATTCCTTGTTCAACACCAATAACTACTGACCTATTTCAGCTCAAGACAGAAAACTGGCGCCAAAGAGCTCCTTCAAATGATTTGTTAGGATTATGACAATCTTGTCAAGATTCTTTCAAATCATGAGATGATATATAAATAAATAAACACTCGTGCTCTCTCAGACCGCGGTCTATTGGACCTGCTGTAATAAGCAATTATGAAATTGTTGATTAATGCGACTGAAAATCTCGGAGACTTTGATCAAAAATATGAACATTTAGACTCCAAGAGGTTCAACTATTAGCGGATCTCCAACCTCTCAGCCAAGTATTAAAAGAACGATTTATCTGTCAGAGCCAGTTTAATTTATGAAACCATTTAAAATCCTTAACTTAAGCAAACAGGTTTATCTCTAGATGGACAAGTAAGATGGGCACCTTTACTAAAATTAATATTTGTTATTTAAAATCTTTTACAATTACAAGTTTTACTATTGTAATAGATAAGCCACTACGTTTTTTAGGAATCTGACAAATTACTTTGTTTTGATTGCTTTGTAATCGATGTTGCAGCAATGAGACTTCTAAGATACTACGCTTTTAAAGTATTGACTAGTGTTCGGTTTTGTTGAGTGGTAGGTAACATCATGGATATCTAAATGACCGATCCCCCGGTGTACTGATTTTCCTCAGGATTGTTTCCAGTGCTTGTTTATCAGATGGTTGAGAGGCACGGTCCAGTTAATTAACTGCCATCTCAAATAATTGAACGTACTACATTAAACGCTATAGATGCAAATATCATAATGAATTATCAATTTAGTTCAATTTGTACTGAAGCTGAGTGTTTACTCTTGCTGGCCACTTTTTAGTGTTTTGATAGTTTGAAAGAAGTATCAACATTCTTTTTAACTTATGGCAGAGAATAAATTCAGCATATATGCCCACATCTATTATAATCAGAAGATTAATAAATTAGATAATCTTCTTTAGATTCCTAATTCATAAGTAGATTTTTTCTTTGGTAAAGCTAATGTTAACGTCAGTTTTCTCACTCGAAAAAGCGATGTCAGTGACGGGCGAGTCCAGGATTAGAACCCCGCACATACTGATCCGCGGTCGAAAAACTTACCGACATCGCCACTGGCTCCAGGCAGATTTTTCTTTGAAAACTAAATTTCAGTTTTTATTATGATTCCACTGTAGATTCAAATTGTCGCTCAAAACCTAACGTCATGATTAATTGATTATATGTTTGGAACACAGTTTCTTTCATCAATTAATGACTGGAGTTTAACGTAGCATACCAGTGAGTGCCAATGCGTCATTGTGGTTTCGGAGTCAAATACATTAATGGTTTTTAAGGAAAATTTGAATCAAAATAACTAGGTATCTCATTTAAAACAAAATTTAAAATTGAAATTTGTGATTAACATAACTTGGCATATTTTTTCGAATTCACTCCTAATCTCGTGTAACCCAAAGATATCATTTATTCAAGACAATTCACTCATTTCAAGCATCCATCTTTTCCTCTCCCATCTTCTCTCAATTCTTCATCCGTCTGATTTTATTTGATGGCGTCGTCATGTTTCCTCCAGTGCACGTAGGCATTGGAGTTCACTGGCCTTCCACCATCAGTCCTGCGCGGATACCTAGAAAATATAAATGTTATAAAGTTAATTTTTAAAATATATAATTTGACATATTTTTCTGTAAATTCTGTGCTCCGACCTATATTAAATCTCTCTTCAGTGCACTGCTAAGTGGCAGGTTCAAGGTACATATTCATACTCAAAGTATGCTCTCTCGCTCCATAAGAGCACTCCTTAGATCAACATGTTAATCCCTTCACAAAGTCTATGCCTTATCCATACATTATGTAGCCTATAACTTGGGAAAAATATGGCTTCTGAGGTGGTTTCCCGTTGCCTTCCTCAGTAAGGTGGATTAATTACCATTTAATCCTGGGGAAAAATATTTCATGGTGAGGTGGGTCCCCTCTTGCCATCCTCAGCTCCTGCCTTTAGTCGCCTCTTACGTATACGCGGCAGATTGTTTGCGGTTGCCCTATTCTGCAGTGGCCCAACCACTCCCGAGCACAAAACGGGGAGCTATATTAAACATGGGCTATATTAAATATCTATCAGATATCGATATTTTACGTGTAGCTATAGTAATGCATGATGGTGTCTTGACTTTGTGATGATTGCTATATTGTACTTTATTGTTTGTTACAGTAATTGTTGCGAAGTATAAAATGACTTTTGCATAATATACTCTGTTAAACATTAAACAAGTGTTCCTCAAGGTTCAGTGTTAGGTCCATTGCTCTTCTCTTTATATATCACTCCTCTTAGCTACCTGCTTGCTCAGTCCTCCATAAATTTTCATTTCTATGCAGACGACACACAACTATACATTTCCTTTTCTAATCATGATGCCGATCAGAAACTGACTCATCTCTCATCCATTCTAGACAAGGTTTATTCCTGGTTTTGTGCTAACCGTCTTGCTGTTAATCCCATTAAACTGAATACCTTTTAATTGGCACTCCTTTGCAAAGAAATAAAATTACCAATAACTCTGTTAATTTTCAGAATCGTGCTCTTTCACCTTCTCGATCTGCAAAAAACCTTGGAGTCATATTTGATGAAAACCTTGACTTTAAATCCCATATCTCTTCTGTTTGTCGCGCTTCTTTCTTTCAGATTCGTCAGATTAGGCAAATACGTCCATCCCTTACTAGAAATTCAGCCACTATCCTTGCTAATTCTATAGTTCATTCAAAGATCGACTACTGTAATTCATTATTACATGGGTTGCCTAATTCTTCTCTCAATCGTTTGCAGCACGTCCAAAATTCTCTTGCACCTGTTCTTTGTAAGTCCTCTCGACTTCAGTTTCGCTCTCTTTCTCTTCTTCGCAGTCTTCACTGGCTCCCTGTTAATCAACGCATAAAATATATAATAGCTCTATTAACTTTCAAAACTCTGCGATTTGGCAAGCCTTTTTACTTATCTGAAATTCTTCTTCCCTATCGCCCCTCTCGTACACTTCGCTCCACCGATGCCAATCTTCTCTCAGTTCCAAATATTCTCACGTCATTGGGCAGACGTTCATTTTCTTACGCAGCACCCACAATCTGGAACTCTTTAACTGCTAATCTTCGCTCTTGTTTTTCTCTTTCAACATTCTCTAGCAAGCTTAAAACTTACCTTTTCCCACCATAGACATAATCAATCTACCTTGACCATTTTTTGATCACCGGATTGGCTTTCGTTGAGGACCTTACTTCTCCTCAGCACATTTCTTTTGCAGATTGGTCTGGGTGAATTGATCTGTAGTGATATGTGCTGTTGGGGACGTCCCTGACATCATCCCTGGATGAGGACACGGACGTTAAACCTTTATTATTGTTATAAACATTTATAATCATTAAGAAATGTGTATATTTGAAAAATTAGAGCAGCTAGCTAAGAACATCGTAATAATCGGTGGCATATCAAAAAAGATATCAGAAAATGCGAGAGGAAATTAAAATGTTGAATTGAAGAAGCAAATAATTAGAAAAAGCTAACTAAAATGTTGATTAATAAAAGATTAAAGTTAAGAAGGCAAAGATAGCAAAATTATCGGTAAATATGACCCTTCTCTGCCGATGTGAAATATAAACTTTACGGAAAGACGATATCAATAAATTTTAAGCATTGAAAATGCCTTATGTAACGAATGCGGTTTCTTCGACTTGCGTATGGAGCTGGCGAGACCTCCCGTGTTACAGCGAGGGAACGTATTCCTTTCGCCCTCAATATTGGGTCCTGGGAAAACGGGACATCGGGTTTGGCGGCCCGGCCCGAATCGGGCCGTCAAGTTCTTTTAGGATGCTGTGGATGGCCGGCAGCGATTCGAGATAGCAGCTACTAGCTAAAATGGTCTATTACAGGTACCGCTTGTCAGGAGGAACCGAGGGTGCTCCATCTCAAATAGCCTATCTTCGCTCAACTTCTATCTGTTAATTCGAGGGCCGACCCCTTGCTTATTTCCTAGATTCTCTTCCGTAGTGTGATTCTCGGGGCGAAGTGATATGGTGACCCGAACCGGGAGTAGAAGCGAACTCCGCGTCTGCTATATTTTAGGCAATTACGGTTGAGTTTCTGCCATGCTTCTTAGTTTTCAAACTGGTTGTAGTAGATAATTATATGATTGGTTGTTTTAACTGCGACGAACTTTATTCTTCTTTACCCTATTAAAACTTCCCTGTATCTTTTTAGACTTATTCTTCCCTATCCTTTTAATATTGGTTTTCCCGTAGTTTCTCCCACGTCCATCGTGGCTGAAGTGGTGTAGTGGACCTTTCGTTTAATACGGTGAAATCCGTGGATAGTCTACTCTGGTCATTGGTAATCCCGCTTCTCCATCCTTTTAATATTGGTCTTCCCGTAGTTCCTTCTCTCGTCCATCGTTGCTGAAGATGGTACAATGGCTTTCGTGTAGTCACTATAAAATTCGTGGATAGTCAACTGGTCATTAGTAATCCTGCTCCCGCCTGCAGGGACGAACTCCATCCAGGCAATGCCGTCGCTAGCCTCTCGCCTGCAGAGACATACTCCATCCAGGCACTAACAAATACCTACAGAAACAAACTTCATTCAGGCAATGCCTTCGCTAGCCTCCCGCCTGTAGAGACAAACTCGACCCAGGCGCTTAGCAAATACCCGCAGAGACGGACTCGACCCGGGTATCGCCGTGGACTACCAGCCTCCTACCTGGGCCTACCCAGGGGAACACCGAACTCTCTCGCCTCCAATTAGCCTTCACGGCTTGGGAAACTAGCCAACCTGAGGGGCCCCTGGCCTATCCCGTAGGGAGTCAGTAAGAGGAAGGATCATTGAGACTCGATCCTTTATGAGAACTACACGTTGTACACCGTATAGACCCATCGGAGCCGCGCTCCTGGAAACCTACTCAGACGAACCAAGTAGGCCCCGGCCCCAACTTGATTCTACTGGTTAGGTTGTAGTATGTTTAACGTCAAGGTTCAGAAGCACAAGGCTTCTCTTCAAGACGAGTCGACAAACTGGAGCTACCGTCACAAAGATTAAGGTACTGTTGTATCTCTTTAAAGAAACTGATACTACTTGATTCTACTGAATCTAGCTTCTCCTTATATACCTGTTGACAAAAGCTTAAGAATTCGTACATTAAGTCATCTGAGGTTCGACGGGTGTAACTAATGCAATACTTCATCATATTTCTCAAACAATATTGTAAGCGGTTTTTGTATAGTGAACTTGTTAATTTATTCAACATGCACCTAAAATTAAATACACTCCCCACTATATTCTTATATCATATTACTACAGATAAGTAAAATCAAACGTGCAAAGGCTTATTATCTAAGAATTTTATGCAAAGGTTTTTGTCTTACAATTGGACTTAATTTAGTATCTTTTTAAGACACTAAAGTATAACTTAAAAATATTATAATATTTAACCTTAATATTTAAAAATATTAAGGTTAAATACCTTAATACCTTTAAGCTTAGTCTCGTACCTTAAAAAGTGCTAAACTATAGTCATATCATTAGCATAGTCATTATCGTTTTAAATTCTAAACTTAGGAAATTCAAATTTAAACTAATGCCTTAAATGTCTACTATAGGTATAATGATTTCGACTCCCGGGTATGCTCTTCAGAGGACGAAATCTAATACAGATTAAACTTGTGATATAGCTTAAACGTGTGGTAAAAGAGATCGATATCACAATGGATACACATTTCAGTTAATCTCTCTCTCTCTCTTTCTCTCTCTCTCTCTCTCTCGCTCTCTGTCTAGAAAATAATATAATTTGATAAATAATAAAACGGTAAAAAAATTGCCTGTTATTGTTCTTCAAAATTTTCAGAGGTAGCAAAAATAGGTTTTCGAGGTTTTAGGTTCCTGAAAAACCAAAACCCATAAAAGCCCAAACAGTACGGTTTATAGTTTTTTTAAACCTATTAGATTGACATATTATAAATATTATTAATAATAATAATATTATTATTATTATTATAAATACTTCATAATATCATTTAATTTTGTTAAATTGAACTTTTTTAAATGTGACAAATTTATATCTGATAATTTCACTACAATGTTACACACTACCTTATAAATGCTACAAATTAACATTATCTTTATCATTAGAAATTAAAATTAACATTATAATTAAGCTAAGTAAAAGTCAAGTCAATAGTTAACAAGCCAATAAGGCAATATTATATTTCCCATTCCAGTTATGATTGCAGAAATTTCGAGCTTTCACACTAACTGTGGTAAAACCTAATAAGCCTAAAAAACCTAAAAGCTATGGAACCTGGTTGGCTTAAATCTTTTTCAAAAACACTATACCAATGCTGCTTTAAAATTTACAGCGGTGGAAACCCTTGTAAATTTTCTAACAGCATTGGTAGGCCTATCATGTTTTGCTAGATCTCTTATTGTTGCCTTTTGACTCTTTGTTTGACAAGTCTTTAAAAGAACTTTTAGAATGACATCTATATCGGCTTACCTCAGCAAAGTCGTGAAATATTCTCCCCTAGTACCTTGTCCTGGGGAAATATATTTCATGGTGAGGTGAGTCCCCACTTGCCGTCCTCAGCTCCTGTCTTTAGTCGCCTCTTAAGTACACGCGGCAGATTGTTTGCGGTTTCCCTATTCTGCAGTGGTCCAACCACACCCGAGCACAACACAGGATTAAATGATAATAAATGCACCTAACTGAGGAAGGCAACGGGAAACCACCTCAGAAGCCATATTTTTTTCCAAGCTATAGGATGCATAAGGTATGGATAAGGCATGGACTTTGCTAAGGGATTAACTTGCTGATCTGAGGAGTGCTCTTATGGAGCGAGAGGGCAGACTTTGAGTATGGATATGTACCTTGAACCTGCAACTTGGCAGTGCACTGAAGAGAGAAGAGTATCTTGTATTGCAGCAGCAGTACTCTAAGAGGATGCAGGAAATCTTCGTTAAACTATACAATATTTCAAGCACCCTCAGATCAACAACTAAACAATGAGATTTTATTCAGCAGATGTCTGATGTGCGTGAGTTGTTTTACGGATTTAGAATATTTAAAGCTTAGCTTTAAATAATTTAAATTTTTATATCTTATAGTCTAATCTAGCTGGTGTTATATTAGGCCTACATGGAGAAATGGAGTGTCATATCAAATTTATTAATGTCTATCTATCGTTACAGAGAGACGATTAATAAATAAATGTGATGCGAAATATAATGAAAAGTTGGAGAGGACATATATTAGAGTGAATAGTTTGCTGAATGAGGTAAAAGATTACTTTACGAAAGAAGAATGTAAATGGAAATGAATTAGAGACAGACCGATCGACATGGGATGCTAGATTATTTGTTAAATTATTATATGTGTGATAGAATTAGTTGGAACAGTTATATACCATGGACCTGCCGTTAGGCTGTGCCCTAAGAGAGAGTTAGGTTTGGTAGAGGCATAGTCTTATTCGTGGAATCAATTTCTGTCCATAGAGTGATTTATGGTAAAATCAAAAGCATACATATTTTGACTGATTTTCTGGATTTTGGAATTAGCACCGTTATGGGCCGGCCTTCTATTTGCTGACCGGCTTGGTGTTGTCTCAATAGTGCTCAATGTTGTCATAGATGACAGTAGCACTCTAATTGTTGGTATGTTATGATATGTTATGTTTTGTTAAGATGTATTAACCTTATGATTTTGTATAAACCTTTGAAGAACGAGTGTTGAGAGCTCTGAAAGAAAAAATCCTGAGGGTATTGGAAGGCTATTCTTAAATCCGCGTCGGCTGCAATTGATGCGCCAACAAAAGGCAACGATTACTAATAACCATGGAGGAAAGGAGGAAATAACGAAAACTACAAAAACAGAAACTAAGAAAGGAAACTATGTAGCACATGCGGTATGTCATGCTATATTTTATGTTATATTAAGTTACGTTATGATAGTGTGCCACTATGTAGCACATGCGGTATATCATGCTATATTTTATGTTATGTTATGATAGTGTGTCACTATGTAGAGTTAGCATGAAATTTGACAGAATCGAAAACGTTAAATGTTGTTAGCCAAACAAAATGATGATTGTATTAACAGTTTATTAGCTAACGTTAGTTTCGAAAATGTAGTCTATGCAGCCGTGTTGTTTACCGATACTCAAATCTGCATATATTTTCTCTCTCTTTCTCTTTCTCTTTCTCTCTCTCTCTCTCACTCTCTCTCTCTCTCTCCCTATTTTACATGTACATTAAATGGCAGTAGGCCTAATATATGTAAAGACATTATGAAGAACATAAATAGATTACTTTACAAAGTCAATGTTTCATCATGTTTTAAAGATGACTTCATCCTGAAACTAATTGATTTAATCCTGAAATGCATTTTCACTGCTTTCCTCAGTATCTAATACAATCCATCTTTTACAGCTTTACACAGTTTTAGTTTGTTTATATACAAATATGTCGGTCCTTGAGTAATATTTATCTTTATCTGCAGCATGGTATAGTACAGTCAACATTACTACAGCCTAACTAGGCAAATCTTACTATGGCTGAAATAATTAATTATTTAACATTAATTTTGCTTCACAGTGAGACTGCTGCATTTATTTCCGTTGCTGCACACTTCCACACAATATAGTGTTACACAATGTACATATGCGCGACTGGTAAGGTAACGAGTGTTTGCAAACCTCCAGCGTCCGAAATAATTAAAACCAGTGAGATCAGCAAGAAACAAATAGACGACTAGAATCTAGAATTCTCTCAACTGTCACTGACTTAGACGTGAGAATTACACACATCTGAATCAATAAGTCTTAAACAACACAAGCACCAGAAGAAAATGTAATTCAGCCGTCTTGTAGCACTTTATTCATGTGCTCAAACCCCAAAGATCTTTAAAATAATGTTTTTTTATTCTGTCAAAACCTAACGTATGATCAACCCACTGCACAAAAGCAAAGCATAATGCATGGCCAACCAAATCTTTGTAGTGAAGTAAACATTTCGGATTATAAAAGGAGACTTTTACAGTTTTTAGCACAATGACGCTATTTCAGTACTAAATTTTTTTATTCCACAGACGTTTAAAATTTAGGAAACCCAAGAGTAAAAATGAGCAAAACAGTGATAATATTTGCGACGTATCGCAGTTGAACGAGAGCCATGACCCACCTCTCCACAACCAGGCCACTGGATCTTTAAATGAATTTTGTGAAAATTTACAAATCATTAAAATAAACTTATGCCTTAATATTTAACAAAATGTTATAACATGATACTTAAGCAGGAATACATTTATTATCTCCTTTAACCTTCAATTAACATACCGTTAGCTTCGTAGCATTTTATAGAGTCCATGTGGCAGCCAATGCCCTTGATCAGGATTGTCCATGGACTTCTAGATAATTATCATGCTTTGTTGCTATATATGATGCTATATATAAAGGTGTCCATGGATTGTCCTACATCCTGGACGTCACGTGACAGCGCTGAGAATGCAATATACCAGTTCATTGGCAGCAGTGAGAGTGCCATTCATCTCTGCTAATGAAATACGCCTAGATATTTTTCATCGTTTCGTATGTGATTATCAAGTGAGTCTAATAATTAAATCTTACAAAGTGTTCTTTAGATATTGATAAGCATAATCTTTCATGAAGGAATTAACTTGTTAATCCATGGAGTGCTCTTTTTGGAACTCAAAAGCAAAATTTGAGTAAGAATATGTACCTTGGACCTGCCATTAAGTAGAACACTATAGAGACTGAGAGATAACTTGTGTATGCCTTGCTATTAAAATGTTCTGAAGTGGTTATTTCCATTTTTCTTTTGTTATGCCTCCATAACTTAAAAGGCTGGCAGCAAATAATACTAACATTAAAGGAAAACCACCCCAGACGTCATATTATCTTCATGCTATAAGCTACATTAAGGTATTGTCTTTAATAAAGGTATTAACTCCTTAATCGATGGTGTGCACTTTATGGAGCGTGAATGAAGCTTTTGAGTAGGAATACGCACCTTGGATCTGTCGCTAGATAGAACACTGGAGAGAGAGAGAGAGAAACAGAGAGACAGAGAGAGAGGATTAAAGTCTACATCTAACTCGTTGAGGCTTTTGAAAGGACAACAGTGACGGTTGAGCGGAGAACTCAAACTTTATTAGGCAATCATTTTAAGATCAAATTTTAAACAGTTGGCCTAGCTATATCAGATTATTTAGATTCAGTGTCATGTATTTGAATTGAATTTAATTTAATCACGTTTATTTCACTTCTTTAAAATCGTACACCAGAAATACATGGAGATAAAGCGAAAAAGGACACAAAGGCCACGAAGGCACTAACATGTGCCCTAACACATATAGCAAAATAAATCTTATAAAGCAGTTACAAGTTCATAGCAGTCAAGACATTCAATCTAAGCATAAAATTACTTCAAAGTACCCCTACATATTAGCAGGGAAAAGTATCTAATACATTAAAACTTGTTTACGAATAAATTTAAAACACCAGCATATACAAAATCTTAAAATAATACGTACCATTTGCTTTAATTGTATAACTAATCGGTGATCAATTTAAAATGAATATGCATTACAATCCATGCCGAGAAATCTAGAAATATATATATATATATATATATATATATATATATATAGGCCTATACTTTAGTCACTTTTGGTACTGAATTTAAAAATTAAAAACTTATTAAAATCAAAATCTTTCAGTTGGTTTTTAAAGGATTTGACATTATTTGCTAAAACAATACCGTCTGGTAAGGAGTTCCAAGTTTCACATATCCTGAAAGAAAAGAAATATTTCTTGGTGTTTCAAAGATTACTGTTATAATCATGTAAAGATTACTGTTATAATCATATAAAGATTACTGTTATAATCATATAAAGATTACTGTTATAATCATATAAAGATTACTGTTATAATCATATAAAGATTACTGTTATAATCGTATAAAGATTACCGTTATAATCATATAAAGATTACTGTTATAATCATATAAAGATTACTGTTATAATCATATAAAGATTACTGTTATAATCATATAAAGATTACTGTTATAATCATATAAAGATTACTGTTATAATCATATAAAGATTACTGTTATAATCATATAAAGACTACTGTCATAATCTTTTAAAGAACATTGTAATAATTATTTAAAGAATACTACTATAATCATATGAAAATAACTTCCATAATCGTTTAAATCGTACCCCCGTGTTGTGCTCGGTTGTGGTTGGACCGCTGCAGAATAGGGCAACCGCAAACAATCTGCTGCGTGTACGTAGAGGCGACTAAGGCAGGAGCTGGGGATGTCAAGAGGGGACCCACCTCAGCATGAAATATTTTTCCTCAAGATTAAATGGTAATTAATCCATCTAACTGTGGAAGGCAACGGGAAACCACCTCAGAAGCCATACTTTTCCCAAGCTATAGGCTACATAAAGTTGGATAAGGCGTAGACTTTGTGAAGGGATTAAATTGTTGACCTAAGGATTGCTCATATGGAGCTAGAAATCAGACTTTGAGTATGAATATGTATATGGAAACTGCAACTTGGAAGTGCATTGAAGAGAGAGAAGATAGAGAATCGTTTAAAAATTACGTCGATTAACGTTTGCATAGAGAAAGGCAAAACATTATTATCAGCCATTAATCAGGCTGATACAGTGTTTAGTCGGTTAATGCACAGTTCTAAGTACGGGTATTAGCCGAGTCAATAACGGACATTGTGATATTATCAGCTTTTGGTGCTTGAATAACGACCCGGCTGGTTCTGCAATTTCCTTGCTGTTGTCCACAACTGGACGTGCATTTATTTTGTACTTCAGTTTGGAGCCAAGCTTTATGGATGCCGATTGCATTTTTTGAAAAGAGATTCAAAAGTGAGACAAATCATATCCTGTTTTAAAGTTTTAAAAGCAAATCCAAATAAATCTAAATGCGAGAGATTTTCCTTGTACTATTTCCTCAAACCATCACTCTCAGCCGAACCTGGATCCTTCGTTGTTCTCAATATGTTGTCCAACATATCACTGTGATCACAAATGACATTAAAAACCAGAATATGTTCTGGGCAATGTTGCTGCTCAAGTGCTCATACAATTCTATCAGTATACTTTCAGGAAGCACAAATAGCCATTTTTCAGTAGATTTAACTCTCAAATCTAAGATTCCAGTCAGCGGCCCGATTTATACCGTATTCTCAGTGATCAAAACCTTGCCAAATGGTGCATTAGTTATCATAGATTTAGCTGCATTTACTTATGAATTTATGTCTGCATTTATATTTAGCTGTATTCTGTATTGCAGAGTTTGAGTAGTAAGTCCTTCTTTGACTGACCAATGCAGCGACTTGATCTTCTTCTTCTTTTCTCTGCGTGACGTCACTTTGTGGACACCAGAGCAGCCTCTTTTACCTTCTGTCTCCACTGATACCGGTCCTGGGCAAGATCATAGACATCACTCTGTGCTAGGTTATATTTAGTATCTATTTGTTTTATATCCTTATATTATAATGTTTAATTAAAGTATACTTATTTCCCATACCTAGTTTCATTTTATTATTTGTTATTCTATAATTTAGAGCTTTTCTTACTGGAGTATTTTCATCCAATCTTAGCATATGTCCTATCCAACTGAGTCTTTTGAATTTTATTAATTCACTCCATGGTTTTTCTTGTATTCTGTCATATAGGTCCGTACTGCTAATTATGTGTGGGTATTTTATATTTAATATGATTCTCAATAGTTTTCTTTGAAACATATCTATATTTCAAAGCGACTTGATCAGTTAAGCTTTATTCTGCGGAGCAGTGAGGTTCAAATCCTAAGCTCATACGTTACTAATCCTCTCTGGAGAAGTAAAACTGACGTGAAATTCGACATTGAAATATATACATGCATATGAAAATACTGTAATCTACATTTCTAGAAACTTTCAGAATATTCTAGGCTTAATGTTAGGCCTATATTCTGAAAACGATAATAGTTTGAAAAGAATCGAAACGGATCTTTGTGACAACCCTCTTCATATTGCTTATTTATTTTATATATACATGTATATTCCTTTCTTTATTCGTCATAAACAGACAAGATCAATACACACCACACACACACCACACACACAAACACACACACACGCACACAAGCACACACGCACATATACAATCAAAATGCATTAAAAGAAACTTCGAGTTCCTACTAATTCCAGCACTAGCATTAAAAGTTTCATAAATTAAACACCCGTTTCCACCATAAATAAGACACTCTATTGTCCAGAACCATCGAACAATTTATAGGCAATCTAAAACAATAACACAGTTTATCTAGTTCACTCAGTACGCGTCTAGTTACAAAGTACTTTAAAATTATATTTCTACTTAGGCTATTTATTTCAATTTCTTATGAACTATATTTGTGTTTGTTCATCTTTATACTGGAATAAGCAATTGTAAACAGTTTGAAGGCAAAGAAATGTAAAATACATTTAATTTTGAGATGACAAGGATAATGTAAGCCTCTATATATCAACCTGTCCTAACATCAAGGAATTTAACTCTAATTCTGGGGCCTAACTGACAGTAGCGTCGTGACACTGCAAATAACGAGTTCTCTTCATTTCTCTAACATTTTCCACGTTAGTTAAAATCGTTGCTGCTTCCCGCTCTCGTCGAAACCGGATTGATCCGGTGTTACTGGGCCCTA
The DNA here is from genome assembly GCA_905160935.1 of Enchytraeus crypticus. NCBI lineage: Eukaryota > Metazoa > Annelida > Clitellata > Enchytraeida > Enchytraeidae > Enchytraeus > Enchytraeus crypticus. The sequence goes on from CAJHZI010000600.1 coordinate 125,871, forward strand.
TATCGATAGTCATTTATCCACCCTGCTACAGCTTCCAGGATACAATTTAAGTTGATCGAATGCTGCAAGGACCCTAATGTACGTGAAGCGCCCGAAATAATATGCTCCTTTAATCACTGGCAGATCAATCGTTCCTACTTTGACCCTTGCAAACTTTAGCATATACAAACAGAACTAACTTCCTGTAAGAGTGAACTTTACCAGATATTTACATGTAAATGAAAGACAAAGTAGATTGCAGAATAAATTCGGCAAATACTGAAAAAATTAGTCTTTTAATTTTTGTTTTGCAATACATTGCAGTATATTGTCAGTATATTATACACTGTATAATATACTGACAATATACGGCAAATACTGAAACAATTAGTCGTTTAATATACACTGTACACTATAATCTAAATGATTGATTTATAATATTTTTAAATCGATTTATTAATAATTTCTGTTAAAAAGATTGATTGATTAATATATAACTGATCAATAACTGCTCAGTCATAGCATAATCTGTCAAATCTTTTTCTGCCAAAGGCCTAATTGATAAAGACACTGCCTGCCGCTGAAGCTTGGTATCTTGTTGTTTTTACTGAGAGAATTGATGATCCGATCGAAATGGCTGAATCAGCAGCAGTTGCATGTCTAGTCGATAAAGCTACTTCTGAAGCTATGACCTAGTCGATGAGGAGTTGCAGAAGGCAAATTAAGCTAGTAAATAAAAAGTTCCATAATTGGTAAAGGTTTAAAGCTTATGAGCTAGTTGATAAGCTACTTTAGCAGCTGATGATTTAGATCATAAGCTACTTCAGTATCTGATGACTTAGTTAATAAACTACTTCAGTAGCTGATCGTTTAGTAGTTAAACTGCTTCAGTAGTGTGGTATAGTTGAGAAAGCTTTGCAGTAGCTAAAGAACTTGTTGATTGCAGCAACTGACAGCAAAGGACAAGGCTAAAACAGCAGTTGATGGCTTCCTATAGTTTACAGAGAATACAGCTGACGCTAACATCCTTAACATCCTAGCAGCTGACGCTACCATCCTAGCAGCTGACGCTATCATCCTAGCAGCTGACGCTATCATCCTAGCAGCTGACGCTATTAGCCTAGCAGCTGCCACTATCATCCTAGAAGCTGACGCTATCATCCTAGCAACTGACGCTACCATCCTAGCAGCTGATGCTACTATCCTAGCTGGGGACTCTTACTTTCTCACTTGCACGACGCACGCAGTCAAGACAGGCGCTGTTAGGCGGTGTGGTGTGGGGGATAAATATCGATCCATCGCTCAACCGGTTCTGTAATATGTCTATAGAACAGACAAGGGACTCAGTTAACATATTTGTAATGTTTACCTTTCGTTTAACATTTCGAGTAAAGAAGTTATGCAGAAAAGCTAATAGCTATAATAAAACTACATTAGGCAAATATTGCCCACTGTGAATAATTTTATCGGCAGATTTATCTGTTGACGATGTTGTCCATAGCCGTATCATAATGAAGCAAGCTTGCTGCCAGGTAGCTTAGTGCATTTCAACTTCGACAGCATTCGTGCCGCTATATATAGCGATGATATAATCATCAAGAATTAGAAAATATATGCTGTGACAGAGGTGTATTCTGTACAGACAGAAAATTGTAAAATTATATTAATTTAATTATATTACAATATATTATATTGTAAAATTATAGTTTTAACAGATTTAATATAATTGAAAACCAATTACAATCTTTCAATGTTCACGTATAATTTCAAGACGCTGATATTTATCCTAAAGGGAAGTCCGACACCGACCAAGTCGCTGGGTCCCTCAAGCCAGTGAGATGTATTGCAGAGGTCTGCGTGTGTTCCGTAGGGCAGCGCTTCGTTAGAGTCGTCGCCTCCTAGCGCTCAGGTACGGCTCTGTGACAGTCCGAGCAGTATCACAAGTACAGGCGTCACTTGCCCTGACTGTCTCATACATAAATGTGTTCAGTTGTCCGTGAGGATTAAGTACGCGTATTAGGCCGATAACTTGGAGTCAGTGGTCGTAATCTTATATTAGAATTATTTTTACTTTTATCAACATCATCAGTTAATTTTAAATGGTGAGCTAAGAGATCAAAATAAAATATAAAGATTTTCATACACTACTACACCTCTCTTTCCACTGTCATTATCTCCCGATGCTGATGATGACGAAGATTATGATGATAATGATGATGATGATAATATAATAATAATAATAATAATAATAATAATAATAACAATATTAATAGTAATAATCTCGATATAGTTGACGTTAATGGCATAGGCAAACTGATCGCAGAGCTACACGGCGATAAGCGAGAGATCTCTTTTCTTTGGAAAAGGCTTTCCATGACTCTGCAAAGAGTTCATGCAGTCTACTGCTGCAATTCTTTTAAGCAGCTAGATGACCTCGAGTAGCCGGGCGGCGATTCAGCACGTATTGCTTGAATCGATTTTATCAAACGCCAGATTCTTTAAGTTTACACACGGGGTAAAATAACAATATTAATATTAATAATAACCACTTAACGTTCGCTTCCTCATACACGGATGATGTCAGGAGGTTATTCATTTTGGGTTGTCCGTTTTTGAAATATTGAACTTAAGTTTTCAAACTGCACAATTTGTAGGAAGAATTTTTTTATTACAATTGATTATTTACAAGGAAGTTTAAGCTTTGATAGGAATAGCTTGAAATTCAGACTTCAGAGGTGTGTGGCTTGGTTTATAAGTCTAGATATGGAGTAGATCTCGTGGCATACGCATCTGATGAATTTCGCTAATTTGTTCATTGATTGCAAAATTTGTAATTATGGCATGCATCAGTTATATTATTTTGTCAGTGATGGCGCTGCGAATAGCTTGAATAGTGTATTTCATTTGTCTTTGAGTGATAACTTTTCAGGTAAATACTCTGTCAATTTGAGCAGAAATTGTTCACTAATTTATTCAGTAGTGTCAGTATCAACTCTTAAGCAGTATAGGCCTATGCCTATTATTTAATTTCTCTAAGTTATCAAACACGTTCTCCAATGTGTAATGGTTAACATCACTGACATCGTTGTATGATGAAAAGGACTTTAAACCTTTATTATTATCTCTCTCTTTCTCTCTTAGTACACTGCCTACTGGCAGGTCCATGGTGTATAACGCCTCCACTTTTCTCTGTCTTTCACTTTCTTTCTCATGTCCACATATGAGTGGGTCTTTAAATCAACTAACATACCTAATCTCGGCCTGCCTCTGCCTCTTTTTCCTTCTATTCTACCTCCTATGACCTCTTTTAATAGACTTCCACGCTTAGATTGTGTCCTATGCAACTCTTCTTCCTATTTCTTAATACATTTGCCAACTGTCTATCTGTACCAACTCTCTCCAGAACTTCCTCATATTTAACCTTTTGAGTCCATCTCTGCTCTGTTATTATTATGTATTAATTATTTATTAGTAAAAAATCCTACAACTTGAATATGTATATATATGCATATATATATATATATATATATATATATATATATATATATATATATACATGTATATATATACATATATACAATTATGCATTTATATATATATAATATATACAATATATATATATTGTATATATATACATGTATATATATACACAATACATGTATATATATACAATTATGCATTTATATATATATGCATACATATATACGCATATACACGTACATGTATATATATACATGCATATATGCATATATAAGTCTATATATACAAGTATATACTGTAAAGATAGCCCTATACATATATATATATATATATATATATATATATATATACATATATCATATATAGTATTATATATACATGTATATATTCAATTTCAATAACGTTTGTTCTTACATTTTACCAGAAATATAAGAAGTAAATAAATAAATTAGTAAGAAATTTAAATAATATCTATTCAGCGATCCTGTTAAAATTCCTAAATTGCTCTGTATGGTTAGCGAGCAAAATTGTACAATTTTATTACATCGGTAGATGTTAAGATCGCAGGAAGACTCTTGATGAAATAATTGAATAGATATTACTATTTGTAAGTTCTGTGTCATCCATAGTAATGTTTTCAATGATTGGATTACCGTCATTACTAATAGCCTCGCTATCACTACTGATAGCAGCTGAAGATAATTACATCGGGTAAGTTAGATTAAACTCTATTATCATAGTTTAAATATTTAAAATAATTTATTCAAATAAAAATAAAGCCAGGTATCACAATTCTCATCTTCACGACAGATTAGGTACTTTCTATAATGCAAAAAATGCATATTTAAAAAAGCTGGTACAGCTGGTAATTCTAATGTTAAAATCAGTTTCCTCACTCGAAAGCGATGTCAGTGACGGCCGAGCTAAGGATTCGAATCTCGCACATAGCCTACTGATCCGCGGTCGAATATCTTACCGACATCACCGTTGGCTCCAGCCAACGTAAGCATCGGTAAAAACGTGCCGGTACAATTTTTTATTTTCTTTCATATTATTAAAAAAATTAAAAGTTAAGGCAGGTATCGCTGTTTTTATCGTTATGAAAGGTTACTAAACTATTGCATAGAACTATGATAGAAGTGTCTAAATTCACGTGTCGTTTGTAGTCGTAACATTGGAATTCTTTTGAGAACGGCTGGTTTGGGATTTGACTCTGGAGCATAATTATTAGGCAAAGCGCTACTTACTTGTTTGCCTATTCGCGGTATCATGCTATACTCAAGATATGTCATATATGGTCATTCAAGATCTTCTCTATTTTTCCGTTACTAGGAACTGAATATTGCAACAGAATTCGAGTAACAAATCTCTGCGATTTCGTTAGATCGTCTGCGGACATGTAATATCGCTAACAGTAAAGTAATAAAACATTACCGGCCAACATTACAGTGCCAACAATTACTGAACGGATACTATACGGACACTACTAGGAAAGAGGTCAGACAAGCTTTTATCCTACTATCGGTAGTATTTCATATGTCTGGTGGGAAAATAATGAGGAAATCTGGACAGAATGTAAACATGAAGTCGTCGACTTATTATACGATTTGCTTAGATAATATAATCGGAGATATTTCGACAAAATTGTTGAACATCGACGCTTAGTTTATAAGAAAGCATAATATCAAGCTTTGGATTAACCTCAGTTATGTGACAGAGTCATATCATGAAGAATTTATGTAAGGCTCATTTATTATGGATGATCAGTCATTTTCCTTCCGTCAAAATCGTTTAGGAATTGGCTTCTGTTTCTCTATTTGCATATACGCATAGAAAGTCGATAACTTTCTTTATATCCGGAATATTTCAATATTTGTCTCAATTTTACTTCTAGTACAAGCCATTTAATCAACCACTTTGTTTCTGGTATTTGTATATGCGTGAAAAGCGAAATGGTTATACGCACTTATTATAATGCCATATATGTCTTGCACGTCATAACAGAGTAAGGAAATGTTGTAAGTTTCTCTTTTACTGCTACATATTTTATTTACTACAATTTCATTTTGTCATTATTAGCAATGAAACGACGGCCGCAGCTCTGCTTCAGAAGCTCTACACAACAGATGCTCGAGTGAGACCAGGGATATACGGTAAGTTTGTTTTTATGGTTTTTTGTTTGTTTTTTTCGTTTGATCTTATGACCACACATAGGAAAACAGCATGTGTTTACAAAGTTTCCTTTTTTGGTTGCTATCTTAAAAAATACACTACTTCATTCTGTACTCACAGGGCGTTAACTCAAATAAAAGTATAACTGGTTCGTACAGGTTATTGTGCTTCAGTGAGCACACCATCGATCGAAAAAGTCAAATAATTGTATGATGTTTGCACCGTATTTGGACCTTCTTTTTGTTTGCTGCTCGTCGGCTTGATTTTGTCTCAAGTAGTGCTCGACGTTGTCATTGATGACTGTAGCACTGTAATTGTTGTTAATTAGTAATTAATTCTGCTATGACAAATCGTACCGCCTCATACTCTGCTATGCTATGACAAACCGTACAGCCTCATACTATGCTATGCTATGACAAACCGTACAGCCTCATATTTTGCTATGCTATGACATATCGTATTGCCTCATTCTGTGTTATGATATACAAACCGCACCGCCTCATACTTTGCTATGCTATGACAAACCGTTCTGCCTATAACTGTGCTATCTTATACCGTTTATTTGTCCAAATTTGAACAAGAGAGTACTAGTAAAGTCAAATTCAGTTTTCTATTTCTGAAATTGTCAGAACAAAATATACAATAAAATGAATTTGCGTAAGCCATCCATGTGATCATCATCACAATTACAACTCGTAAGATGATACCTCTATATTGAATGTCGTCAATATCATTATATGCGATGACGTACGAAAGTTAGCTTTGATTTCTCGTTGTAAGTTGGTAACTGTGATATTAGCACATTTTAATTCTACGCATTATAATAGCCATCGCACAAAATGTGTACAAGTAGCACATCATTAAAATAACTGCCTAAAGCTTTTGCTGTAGATTTAATCTTAATTTTATAAAATCTAACATATAATAAAAGATTCCAAATGAGAAATCTTTTGCGTCGATCATATTAATTTCTCTGTTACTTTGGAAGGCGATTCTGTCAACTCCATTAACATTATAATTTTGTCATATATCAACTAACTAAATTTTAAGAGATGTTAAAATGAAGCACCTGCGGCTACTGCGATAAATCATTCTATACAAGCACATACTGAAATACGTGGCGACATGTGTGTACATAATAGAAAGTAGAAACTTCAATATGGCTTAGGGAAACGAGATTTTAGCGTAGAAAAATTATTTAAGTAAATGTATTAGTTCACAGAAATTCGCTTGAGGTGAATAATTTAGTCTTTTTCTTCTTCAAACAACAGAATCAAACTTAGCTTCCTCTAAGTCTATACTCCTTGTCTTAGCCTATGCCTAACTTAAGCTCTATGATTTTATTTGTTTAATTCTTAGTCTATTTAATGATTTTTTGAATGGAGCAATTTGTATTTGACATAAGTTGACATAGTTAATTAAGCAATAAATTAATATTAAAAGTCGTGCAAATTTATGTGTTTGAACATTGTAATGTCTGTACATAGAGCATGGGATATTATTAATGAGTCGAATAGAAAGAGAGAAGTTCAGAGAAATTTCAGTTTCCTGCCAACCTTTGTAGTTAAATAGTTCGCTCATATACAAGGAAGTCATCTGGTTCTCTACACGGATTAGCTTTATTTGTGCGCGAAAAGTACTCCATAATACCACTGCAGCACCCCTCTAGCACCACTCCAGCATCACTTCAGCACTACTCCAGCACCACTTCAGCACCACTCCAGCACCACTCTAGCACCACTCAAGCACCACTTCAGCACCACTCTAGCACCACTGTAGCACCACTCCAGTACCACTCCAGCACTACTCTAGCACCACTCCAGCACCACTCTAGCACCACTCCAGCATCACTCCAGTACCACTCCAGCACCACTCCAGTAGCACTCCAGCACCACTCCTCTACTCTAGTACTCAGCACTACTCTAGCACCACTCTAGCACCACTCCAGCACTACTCCACGACCACTCTAGCATTATTCCAGCATCACTCCAGCACCACTCCAGCAACACTCTAGCATCACTCTAGCACTACTCCAGCACCACTCCAGCATCACTCCAGCACCACTCCAGCACTACTCCAGCACCACTTCAGCACCACTCTAGTACCACACTAGCACCACTCCAGCATCACTCCAGTACCACTTCAGCACCACTCCGGCACTACTCCACGACCACTCCAGCATCACTCCGGCACTACTCCAGCATCACTCCAGCACCACTCTAGCGCCACTTCAGCACCACTCCAGCACCAATACGGCACCATTCGAGTGACAATCCAATATTAAAGATAATAATATTACACTCAGAATCTAGTGTGACATCGTGTGCCACTCTAGTGGTGCAGAAAGTCCAAGTCACAGACTATATGATTGAGGAGTTCTAGGTTCAAACCAGTTCAAACCATCAAAATATACCAAAGTAATTTTCTTATGTGTATGTCCGGTGCCTGAGAGACAAAGCGTGTATTTATGCTAGCTGCCTTATTCCCTCTTCGTATATAATTTCCCGTATTACGTACGGAACGCTGAAGAATAGAACAACCGTAATTGGCTGGAGCTAGGGGAGATGTTGGTAAGATATTCGACCGCGGATCAGTATGTGCGGGGTTTAAATCCTGGGCTCGCTCGTCACAGATATCGCTTTCGAGTGAGGAAACTGACGTTAACATTAGCTTTTATAGCTTTAAAGTGCAGGTGTCGTAGAAGGCGACTGAGCAAGAACTGAGAAAGGCAGCGGGAAACAACCTCAGAAACATTGTTCCAAGCTATAAGCTACATTAAGGTGTGGATATGGCATAGACACTTGTGAATGGATTAACTCGTTAGTAGATTGTGTGCTCTTTATGGAGCGTGAAAAGCAGCATATGAGTAGGAATATGTACCTTGGATCTGCCACTTGGCAGAAAACTCGAGAGAGAACACCATAGATGGGGAGAGACAATGAAGTCTCTCTTATCTAATCCTATTCACATTTTGCCATTTAACAATATTGACATTTTGCTTGTTACTTACTCACTTGATAGCTTTGTAATTTTGTCTTTTATACTTGTCTACCATTGAATTGGTGAAAATAAATAAATAATATCATTATAATGCGATTATTGATGAGATGGTGGCTATCGGTTCGAATCTCTGTCAGACTGTCTCTGATTGATTGACTGATACATTGATTGACCGTCTCTGATTGATTGACTGATACATTGTGAGACAATAATAGACGTTAAATTTAGCTTTATAGATTTACATTACTATTCAAGACTATGAAACTCCGGGTAGTCTGATAATTTTTCATTTTTGCTTATAAACTTCTTATCTAATATGTCGCTTTCATATTTCAAATTTTACTTTAAAATAATAATGTAAAAATCTTCTTAGGAATGGGGAATAAGAACAAAGAATTGTACCAAAATATCAATTTTCAAGCAGCAGCAATATATTGCCTGATTAGATATAAACCATATTTACATTGCGCAAAAGAAATTGACATTTTTGGCTCGAATTTCACTGGTTGCAATCATGAAGGAGTTATAGAAATCCTACTATTCAAGAAATTGTTCCAGCTAATTCTAGCGTCCGAGACACTATATTAAGTTGCACGCAGACGATATCAAAATCTTCGATGGGTTATTCCGGGCATGTACTCAATCTCTTACCGTCCAATTTCTTTCCTCATCTCACTACAATGCTGATAGAATGACTAATGCTGTAGTAAACTCTATGTTAACGAACGGTATTGGGTCTTCAGTTATACAACTGTTGTTTATTTATATACATTATACAAGTATTATCTCATTCCAAGAACATAAGTTATTGATAATACCCATTGTATGTAGCAATAACAATACAGCAGCTGTAGCAGCAGCTACTGTAGCAGCGATACCTGTACCAGCAGCAACTGTAGCAGTGATAGCTGTAGCAGAAGCAACTAGAGCATTGATAGCTCTACAGTCAGCAACAGTAGAGCAACTACACCTACAGCAGCTTTAACTGTGGTGACAGCAGTATCAGTAGCAACAGCAGCAATGGCAGCTTTATTCCTGCTTTCATTTCTTCATCTTTACTTTTGCCTGAAGATAAAATACAGCTGATTACTTTATTTTCGAGTTATGTGAGAAACGAATCATTTCTCCTATAATTTGCATGAAGGAAATTAACTTTTCTTTAAAAAATAATAACTCTGTATATAATATATATTATTATGTTAAGGACGAAGTAAGCAATACTGTTTGAAGTTAACATGTACATATACAGACTGCGTCAAAAAAACTTGACCCCTTACAGAAAATTTTCTATAACTTTGGTATCTGATGTCTCTTTATCATGCAAATCTTAGCGGCGACGATACATGATCCAATTCTACACATATGCTGAAAAATGCATGGCAATACATGTACCACAATTCGAGTTGCAAATCTTTTTTGCGCCATACACCTACCTCTTATAGGTTCTCCAATAAGTTTAGTTTAGATAGACCTACTCCTGATTCGAGCCCTTCATTGATTCTTTGTTTTGGTAGGACCAATCATGCGAACTGATGCGGCAGAATCCCCTAGTACTTGAGATATTGACGTGTATTACGACTTGTTCCAGGCTCTCCTTCCTGAGAACCGATTAGTTCCTCAACAGCAGCAATATTAGCAGGAATTCTGACACTTCTGGGCCAGCCACTGCCCGCCTTTCTATCAGTTGCTCTCTCTCTCTCTCTCTCTCTCTCTCTCTCTCTCTCTCTCTCTCTCTCTGCAATGTTCCCACAAATACTCTTAATAATTGACAAGGACCATCCCTTCAGCGGATAGGCTTGTTTTATTCTTTTCACTCCGTTACATTGCTCATGGAGTATATTTATCCGCAACTTATAGTGACTAATAGTGGTAAACTGCTTAGAGAATCTATAAGATGTACATGTAGGACATGGCGCAAAATGATATGTAATTCGAAATGTGGTGCATATATTTTCATAAATTTTTCAGCATAGACTACATGTAGAATTGGACCATGAATATCGCTTCAATTTATGTGGTAAGCAGACATCAGATACCAAAGCTATAGAAAAGTTTCTGTAGGAGAATCTATAAAAGGTTGGGGCATGGCCCAAAAAGATCGGTAACGCGAATTTTGGTGTATATATTTCCATCACTTTGTCAGCATATGTGTAAAATTGAACCATGTATAATCGCTTCAATTTACATGACAAAGAGACATCAGATATCAAAGTTATAAACAATTTTCTGTAGGGGGTCAATTTTTTTGACGCAGTCTGTATATAATTTTACACCACATTTAGAATACTCTGCTACTAAGGCGAATGCTTAATTAGACTCTAGTGGCCATTCCAACTTTACAATTGAATATTCAAACTCTCCTGAGTGAAGAGTTAAAATTCACCAGTTCGACTGTCAATTTTTTACTTTCAAGCAATATGCAAATTGCGCACACTTTAAGATATTCTGCTCGTTTAAAGTGGGAGGGAGGGTGGGACAGCTATTAGAGTCTAACTCACTGGTACACCAATATAAATCACGAAAGAGTAAACCTTACATTCTGCGACCTCAGGCTGAATAACGAAGAACGATTCAGAAGAACGATTTTCTTGAACGCCGCTTTTCTTACAGAAAAATATCTAATTTATTGCCTATAGCAAAGCTCTGAAACTGGTTTTCTTGTTTTAACTTTTTAGAGTATATTGTTATGCCTTGCAGCTTCCCCATCATCAAATAGATGGAGCCCACCTCCATCCAATAATCGGACAGATAGTAGTACATATGTTTATTTAAAAGTCTTCAAACGTCGACAAACAATTATGAAAGCAGACAAATCAACAGTTGAAAGTGTGAATCAACACATGTATCATCAAACGGAAAATTAAATTTGCTCATTATGGCCATCAGAGAGGGCACTGAAGTACCCTATCGAGGTGACCACCGCAGTAAACAAAGAAAGAAGATCAAATAGTGATTTGTAAAAATATTAAAAAATAGAAGTAAAGATGATCTCGTAGACTATTCTCGTCTCCTGTCTGGTAGTCTCATAGATGGGGCACAGAGACTTCTTGCTCGCAGAAACTTTCCAACCAAGTAATGCTTTCATAAACTGAAAAGGTTGGCATAATATTCAAATTTTGGACTAAATCCGCTGCTTTAAATTACTAACTTCTTGTGAAGCTTATCTGTCTATTGAATTTTCCATATTTGTAAATAATGGTATTAGCACTTATCAGACCTCGTTCTCTCCTCGCATCAGTAATGCTGCTAGACCAGATGCTGGTAAAATTGTTGCATAGTACCAGCCTTCACATCGGTCTACTTCATTTTCAGGCAGTTCATCTGTAGTCAATATTGTTGTTGCGCAATATCAGCTCTTCTGAAGGACTTGATGAATAGTAAAGGAAAATTTAACTAGCTTTTAAGCAACTGCCGATGTGGTCAGCAGCTGCAACTTATACAAATATAGATATCTACACTGGTCCACCATTCATCAGCTGTCCTTCTGTGTATTATATTTCTTGCTACTTAAGATTACATGTAGTTTTCTTTCGTTCTATTATTCAGTTTTCTCGACCCAGCATGCTAATACTATTATATCATTTCGAAACATTCATGTTAATTCATGATAACGTTTTGGTTATTTGCTACTGAAATGAAGTATTTATTGTCGTCAATAGATCGAAACACTGTCCAGAAAAATCAAAATCCGGTATGTTAGTGATTCAATATTGTATTGTATTTGTATTTGTAGGTACACAATTTGTTTACTTCAGATAGAATACTTTGCGGTGGTGGACCTCTTTCCTCAAAACTTCTTGCTATCACGCGACTTGATAGCCGAATTATTTCATTGTCAATAGAATTAAAATGATATCAATTGCATATATAGTAGAGATGGGAATCGAACCGAACCCGAACCGAACCGTAAATTCTAGAATTTTGACCGAACCGAACCGAACTCGAACCCAGACTCTGACCGAACCCGAACCGAACCCGAACCCAGACTCTGGCCGAACCGAATCGAACCCGAACCCAGACTCTGGCCGAACCCGAACAGAACCCGAACTCAGACTTCGTCCAAACCGAACTGAACCAAACTCTTGGAGTTCTTTTCTTCTTCACCAGCCTGACATTAAATAAAGATAGTCAGAACAATACAAATATATATTAGTTTTTGCATTTACATGTCTTACAGTATCTAACAGCTTATATTCAGGTAAGGCTGGTTCCGATGCTAATAATTTTAAAATGGTAGCGGTACAAAGGAATGGTAGCGGGAAGCGAGACGGGTCTACAGAAGATAATGGATAGTTTGAATGATACGGCATTGATAAATGGAATGAAGATTAACATCAAAGAGACAAAAGTGATGAGAGTATCCCATAAAAATCTAAAAATGTTTGACTCAATCTAGGTGGATTTGTTCTTGTTAAATTCAAATTATGAATTTATTTATAGTTTTAGTGTCGCTACCGTAATATTTTAGCAACCAGATTAACAAATTATTATGTATTTCATTCTATATGTGTTAAGGCTATCTGGAGTAATAATTTTGCACCATAGCGATGCAATAATTTCATAACTATTTTCGTAACTTCATAATTGGTCTGAGAGTTTCAAATTTGAAACCCTAAGGTAAATCATAACGCTTATTACTGGTCAGTTGATAGCAAACGGTGTATATTATGAGCATTTTTCTATTGAAGTCCACTTGTTTACAAAATCATCTTTATTTGACATTTTTATGTTACTAAATTGCACATTGTCTCTGAAATACTGGATCAAATTTTAGCCAAAACATTTCCACTTAATTATAAACGTACCTAAATATAGGCGTATAGTGACAATAAATGTTTAAGAATTGATGAAGCATTCTAGTTGCTCGTTAGAATCAAGGAAAATATTTCAGATACAATAATAAAGCTAAATATCTATATTATGAACATTTGTTGGTCAACTAACAATATTTTAAGAAATGTACAGGAATAAATACCACTTCTCTCCTTTTTTCATTGTCATATTTTTACCCAGGTGAAAAAATGTCGCAGCCATTATGACTTACTGTATTTTTAAGCATATTTACCATAAACCATTTTAAACATGTTTGTCATAACCATGATTATTATTAGTAAAGTTAAATAATTGCAACATTAACCAAACCACTTTGAACTCGAATCGAACTCTTCCGAGTTGGAAAGCAAGCCGAACCCGAACCGAACCGACTTTCATTTTCAACGAACCGAACCGAACCCGAACTCTGAAAATTCATAAAATTCCCATCTCTAATATATATAGCTATTAGAGTGCTTATAGCTAATAGATTATCTTGATTATATCATTTGACAACCATCAGTAGCTATTTGTAGCATTATAATGCTATCAATTGAAGCGACTTGTCAATAATGACAGTTGCAACAGGCGTTGTTGTTGTTATTGTTGTCAGTTCGGCTATTCAAGTAACTGATATAAAAGGCAATTACATACTATATCGCTCTGTAATCCAGACATCGTTTTATTGATTAGAAAACTGCCATTGTGGGTTGAGATCTGCCCAAACGTCAATCCAACCAAGCTTCCCCAGGCGTTATTAAACGTCGCAATCGAGTAGTTTCTAATATCAAATTTGATACACGCCTCTAGAGATATCATGTTCGACTAATATATTCCATTATTCGATTTTATCGGATGACTTGATTGATTTGATTCTGCAAGTATCGACCACTCCATCCAATAATTCAGACGGCGTCATCCTATGTTGTGCAGCCTAGGACAGGATTTTTAAAATTACATGTTATATACAAAGTTCAGTTCAAGACAGCAGAATGATACAAACATCCATATTTTTTCATTTGAAATTTAATGCTTATGTCTTGTAATCTTGTATGCTGAATTTATAGTACACTATTTTGTGTGCTTCATTTACTCAGAACTTAAAGCTCCTATTTTTTACATTTTTATGGTCCAGTTTGACAGTCAGAAAATATTCAACATTATAGCATGCGCAAATTAAAGTTCAAGTGTTATTTACATTTAGCTTATAAGAAAGTTGTAGACATTTTGTATATATATATATATATATATATATATATATATATATATATATACATATATATATAGATATATATATGTATATATATATATATATTATATACATGTATATATATATATATCATATATATACATATATACATATATATATATATATATATATATCAATATATATATATATATATATATATATATATATATATATACATATATCATTAGGCCAATTATATGACAATCAGCAGACTCTACGTGCAAAAATTCCTAATTGAGGTTCTTTAAAGCTTAATATAGTCTATTTTAAACGCTAAATATAGGCCTAAGCTTTACCGCTAAAAATTATCACTTAAGTGATGAAGAAAGTGGCTAATGCGCTACTTAAAAGTTAGCCTTTATTCGATAAGATTTTAATATTATGTAGTTCTATTTTATTTCTGTTTTCTGATACCGATCCTTCTAAACTGAGATTCAAGGGAAGGTGACAATGATGATGAATGTATTAAAGGTGACACATGTTTTTTTTATTTAAACTATACTTTATTGTCTAATCATGACGAATATATTTCAGAAATAAACAATTCCTTAAGAGCCTTTCTGGTAAGAATAAAAAGATATGTAATTCATAGGAATCAGTTTTTCTAATCTTTAATTAAGATTAAAAATCACAAAAAAATATTTATGAATTATATGCATATATATATATATATATATATACATATATATATATATATATATATATATATATACATGTATAACATAGTATTATATATATATACATGTATATGCATAGTCTACAGTATATATACATGTATATAAATACATGTATATATATATGCATATAATGTGTATATATATATATATTTATATTGATCATTCTCTTTCTCTTAGTGCACTGCCTACTGGCAGGTCCATGGTATATAACGCCTCCACTCTTCTCTGTCTTCCGCCTTCCTCTTCATTTCCACATATGAGTGGGTCTTTAAATCATCTAACATACCTAATCTCGGCCTGCCCCTGCCTCTTTATCCTTCCATTCTACCTTCTATGACCTCTTTTAATAGACCTTCCACCCTTAGAATGTGGTCTATCCAACTCTTCTTTCTATTTCTTAATACATTTATCAGCTGTCTATCTGTGCCAACTCTCTCCAGAACTGCCTCATTTGTAACCTTTTGAGTCCAGCTAATCCTCTCCATTCTCCAAATCCACATTTCCAGCGCCTCCAGAATCCTAATATCTGCCTTCCTTAGTCTTCTTCCATGTCTTCCATGGCTTCCTCCATCATTGCCTCAGCGTAAATGTTAAACAGCAGCGGCGAAATGCTACATCCTTGTCTTACTCCATGTCCAATTTCACCTTCTTCTGAGTATTCTTGTTGGATTTTGATTGCTCTTTTATTCATGTACAAGTTCAAAATTAGTCTTCTATCTCTCCAGTCAATTCCTATTCTTTTCAAGATATTCATCATCGTTATCCAATCAATCCTGTCAAAGGCCTTCTCGAAGTCTACAAAGCATACAAAAACGTCATTTCCATATTTTAAGCTTCTTTCGCAAAGAATCCGCATTACCTCTATTGCTTCTCTTGTTCCGCATCCTTTTCTACGATTAATTGATCATTAATCTTTATAAATCTCCACATTAATTTTACCTGTAGGCCGGCGTAATTTCGACATACTAAATTGAGCAATGTCGAGGTTTCGACTTACGATTTCTAGTCGTATTCATATTGACAGAGAAACGTTTAGTAGTTGCAATATGTAAACAATTCAAAATAATTGTGCGAGTTGTTGCAATATGCAAATATGGAGCAGTAAGAATTATCTGTTTTCCATAATTAATCCAGGACATAAAAGTTATGTTTCCATGTTTTGTTCAGAACACAGAAGAACAGACCAATCGTTGACTATATACGTGGCGTATGAGGCAACTGAGCACGAACTGAAGAAGGTAACGAGAAACCACCCCTGAAGCCTTATTATTGACAAGCTACTCTAGGCCATATTAAGGTGCGGATAAGTCATAGCCTTTTGTGAAGGATTAACTCATAATCGATGGAGTGCTCTTTACGGAGCCAGAAAGCAGTATTTGAGTACAAATACTTACCTTGGACCTGCCACTTGGCTGCACGCTAAAGAGAGAGAGAGAGAGAGAAAGAAAGAGAGAGAGAGAGATAGGGAGGGGGACAAAATCTATGCGATGTTGTAGCAAAACATTGATTGTCGTAAGTTTTCTTTCCTGATAGCGTCCTGAAATCTGATGTTTCTGTTGTCGTTTCTGAGATTGCAAATCCAGTATGAATGATTCATAGCCGGCCGATCTGGACATCAGAAAAACGCATATAAATCATAGGCGGTTCTCAAGAGATCAAGTAAACCAAACAGTTCTGTTTTTCTACGAAAATATTTACGCAATTCTTTCTTACGAAAGATTTACATTATTTCACACAAAATATCAATTGACATTCAGTGATACGATTAACATTAACTGAAATCCTATCAGTGTTATTCTTCTTCAGTGAAAACTCATTTTAAAACCGTTCAGCACACTCTAAATTGCATTTTCGATACGAAATTCTAGGTATTTGAAGCAATATAGTGTGATTTTATATTATAACTATGTTTTTAATATTATTAATTGTTATATTTTTAAATTATTATTTCATTTCAATTCATTGAAATTTGCCGCATTTACTCGACTATGACCTCCATTAGATTCTGTTCTCGTTTTCTGGCAATTACTACGATGTCGTCAAAAATATACGCAGTTCGACAGGAAACAATGAACTCTACTAATTTCACTCATACTTGCAGTTAATAGAGCAGTGATTAGATATTACCTAGCGCTTAACTATTTAACAATACAATTTTGATGCATTTTAAATATAATTTTAATAGTGCATTACCTCTGAATTAGCCTAAATGACATTGTGTTGCTATTGAACTTTCTGAACAATATTTTGAATGATATATTCAATCTTTATGTTTGACGTTTTATGAAAATAATAAAGTAAAAATTTAAATTCTTTCAAATTGGCCTCTACTTAAATTACAAACTAAATAACTCATCATTTGCATAGGAGGAATACTTAAAATCATCTATCATCGGGTAGTATACTTTCAAATTAACAAATTGAAAGATGGCAACAGATTAATTTATTATCTCTTATCACCAACACAAGACGGTATAATCGCCGATTCAATCTTCTTACCACCCGGTCGCCCTAATTCTACTCTGCACTCCTTTTGCTTCCGGACAACAAAGTGTGGAACTCGTTGTCAGTGGCTACGGTCAACTCTAATCAGTATCATCTTTTAGGAGAGGTTTAGGTTCAGAGTCTAAGTTTTTAATTTTTAATTGGAGGGATGTTATATATTACGAATTTCATTCTTTTAAATATTCTGGAAGTGCTATTCATTCATAATATCTTAACATACATTCATATGTGAATCTATTTAGTAGATACATTTTAATTCATAAACATTATTGTCACCTATGTAGGCCTAATTGATATGATATCGGACTATCTATGTTACTTAGTTGAGATAGTATTAGCTTTTTGGTTCTTATACGTGCCGTGTGCCCTAGGTTTACCCTGATTCAAGCGATATAGCATGTATTATATACATGTATGTTGGTGCATCCTATCGTAATGTTGTAATGTGCAGATCGAAATATATAAATAAATAAAATAAATCCACTGCATGCCAAGTCTAACTATTTAACTATTTATATTTATTTAGCACATACTATCGATTCCCTCAGCAATACACAAGTGCTACAGGTGGAACTAACATCAGACCACCTGTGAGCTTTTAACTACAGTGTGGAACGCTAGTAAAAATACATGTGAACAAAGGTTTAAACAGCTTCAGATGTATCCAAAAGACCTTCTTGTACCATATCCAGCAATCGATATTGTGATGTAAACATACTCCCATCTGGCATTTGACTCAGTACATAATGTTCAGAGCGTTTCTAAGGCTCCCTCGGCGCTTCGGTAATGTTTCATTTATTCATAAGCGGGACGTTCCCGGCTGTCAGCCCATCCCGGATGGTATTGTCCCGGGATCAATACGTCCTAGTGCTCCAGTGCGGTCGTGCCTGCTACAAATGTTCGCAGATAAATGGTGCAGATTAAATGAACGATGCCACTCAAAAGAACGACTGAGACTATTTACAACCATGTTTGTTCTACGTGCACATTTAAAAATTCATCTGAGACCAGTTAGGTTGAATAATAATGTAATGCAGTGAGACGTATTGTTTTATTGCATATATGGGTTCTAGATATGATATCTCTCTTCAATTTACAGACAATTGTTTATTTTTGCTTATTAAAGGTTATCTGCTCTCTTTTGAGCTGTGTGCTTGCCAATTGATCACCGTAGAGAGCGGAAAGAGATTGGAGGTTAGGGGCCCCTAAATTGGGTGCTCAGCCTTCAACTTTTAACATTTGTTCATAAGTACTTAGGGGCTAGAATCCACCCCCATTTCATGACCATAGTCTAGGCTCTGCTTAGAGGTTCTGTCGGAATATGACGGAGTTGATAGCACGCTTGCCTAATACACAAGAGATCACGGGTTCTAAACCCTTCCAAGCGTATTTGACAGTGCACTTGTAACACTGAAACAAACTCTGAAATTAGATCTATAGCTTATTTATCTATGTTCATCTCCATATTCATCTTGTTCACTTCATTCCTCTCCACAACATGGTATGAGCGTGAGAGTGCATTCATGGCATTGTATTCTAAATCGATCAGTCTCTCGCTGACTTCAATCATCTCACTATCGGTCTTCGTGGATTGCTGTGCGTATAACAGTCACATCATCTCATAAGAGGCGCCAGAGTCGACATCGTTCAAGAAAACAAGCGATTAGCACTTGATGGTGCCTGTCTCTTGCCTTATAGAATGTTTTAAAGTTTCCATGAAGTGTCACATAGCACTGCCTGTAACTGAAATGAGATTTTTATCAGCCAGCCAAACAGCTGATTCTATACTTACATGTAGTTAGCCAGTGAAGAGCTGCCTATGCAATAGACATGATGCTGCCTTGACTTGCTGCCTTGACATGCTGCATTGACATGCTGCCTGCGTGGGCTAATAATTTGCCGCCTCTTAAGCTACTAAAGTATGATGTCTCATATAATATAAGAGCTAAATTCTTCAGCCAATAGTCAATATCTCTCAGAGAGTTAACACTGGTTGCTAATAATTGCTTCTTCTAGAATAGCTTATGCTGGAGTTCAGCCTAAGCCCGACCCTTATATAGAGATATTATCTATCTGTTGTTACAATGCAGATTAAAGTCTGCCTCCTTTTCCTAATTTTTAGCTACTGCTGCTGCTGTAAAATTTGATAATGCTGATGTTGGTGATACTGTTGATGATGACGCAATTAGATTTATAGCCTAGTACTTAAGCCACTGCTTAAACTTATTGATACTACTGGCTGGAGCCAGTGGCGAAGTCGGTAAGATACTCGACCGCGGATCAGTAGGTGAGGGGTTCAAATCCTGGGCTCGTCCGTCACTGTCTTCGTTTTAGAGTGAGGAAACTGACGTTAGCCTTAGCTTTTTATATAAGTAACAGAAAAAATAAACAAAGAAAAATATTTTAATATTCAATTATTTTCTATGGATATCTGTTTCTATAACCGATGACGGGATATGTGAGACGGAAATATGCAGTAGGATTGCACGAGCAAAAGCGGCCTTTGGTAGTAGAAAAGAACTATTAACAAAAAGTCTGAAGAAAGATACAAAGATAAAGATAGTGCAAAATTTGTTTTGGACCACGCTATTGTATGGTTGTGCAACATGGACCTTAAGATAGGAAGATATTAGCAAACTGGAGGCATTGAAAATGTGGATTTGGAGAAGAATGGGGAAGATTAGTTGGACTCAAAAGGCTACAAATGAGGAAGTTCTAGAGAGAGTTGGCACAGATAGACAGTTTATAAAAGTGTTAAGAAATAGGAAGAAGAGTTAGATAAGACACATTCTAATGGGGGAAGGTCTATTAAAAGAGGTCACAGAAGGTAGCATGGAAGGAAAAAGAGGCAGGGGCAGGCCGAGATTACGTATGTTAGATGATTTAAAGACCCACTCATATGTGGAAATGAAAAGGGAGGCGGAAGACAGAGAAGAGTGGAGGCGTTATATACCATGGACCTGCCAGTAGGCAGTGCACTAAGAGAGAGAGATCTGTTAGTATATTTTATTATTACTCTTAAAATATTGAGATTGAAAATTAATGCTTAGATCTTTAAATGAGCATTACACTTTCTTAACTATAACAATTAATTTAGCATTATTTTCTTTCAGTGGTTACTTATTAATTGATATTAAATACGAGTAGAATAGGCCATATACATTTCTAATTGCTATTAATTTGTAATCCAACTGCAATTCACATTTGTTAATCTAGGCCATTAATTGTGCATGTTAAATATTAAGTGATAAAGGTATACTGATTGTTGATTTTGTAGCTTTATGATATAAAACATAAAAAAACATAACGTCACACGGGGTCATGAAGCATAGATGCTTGTTTAAGGCCCATCTGCTTCTTCCACTCCATGGTTATTAGTAATCGTATTATCGTAGCCTTTTGATGGCGCATCAATTGCAGCCGGCGCCAATTTAAGAAAGATATTAGTGCATTTGGCCACGTTTGATGAACAGTAATAAATTACAATATATAGTTTAAATATTTATCATTTAATAAGTCCAATTATATGTAAAAAAGACTATTATGTAACATAATCGATTGATAGCAAAATTTAGTGATGTAAAATTATTGCTATATTTTTGTTGTTACAGGCCCGCCAACTGAGGTAGAAATAGATTTCTTTGTTCAAGGATTCGGCTCCTTGGATGAAATTGAAATGGTAGGTTAAAATCTCAATTAAAGTACCGCTAAATAATTGAAAAAATTATCTTTAAAACTCGAGAAGACCTTTTAACTCACTACTTTTCAACTCTAACGTTCGATTTAATTAACTTAATAAAGATACTTAAATATCGTTATTCAAACGAGACTTTGAAAGTTAGAAAGTTAGAAATAGAGATTTTCTCATTTTTATGCTTTTAGAAATCATATTTTTGGAGAATTTTAATGGCGTAGGTCTCCTTTCGATGCTGGTAAGTCTTAAATAAGAATTATTATCAGTCAAGAAATGTGTATAGGTTTACCATATCTTTTAGAAAATTAGAAACTTTCATAGTCGATTTGCATTAAACAAATGAAAAGTTCAAAATGTTAAATATTTACTTCTCTGTATTTCAAACATTCTTTACTATGACTTTAATATCACGATTGTTATTAGTCATAAATTTGACTGTGTGATTTCTAAGAAACATTTCAGGAATATTTACTGTGCATTTCAAATATGAAGGTACTAATTGCATTCTAAAATTATATAATATTTAATAATTTATAACAATTGATATTTTGCAACAATAATTGAGATATTGGATTTCTGAAATTTTAATAAAGATCACCTTTCTTTTTCGCTAAATATTCCTGATAACCCTTTATATTCCTTGGTACATCCAACAAATCCCGCAACACCGCAGCTATGCAGAAATTCAATTATCAAGAAACCAGTCTCCGGTGGATTTAAGCAAAAAGTCGACAGGCTCGGTCTAAGAAGTTACTATTCCCAAAGCCCCACATGAAATTCTAGTACCGTTCTTCACGAATGAGAGGCCTAAGCATGGTCCAGCCATGGATCATGAATTATTTCTCGACTATCTCAAGTCTAATCAAATTTTCTCAATATATTCAGGAAGTATGCTTGCAACTCGTTTCCTCTTCCTCTTCATGTTCTTTCATTATTCTTTCTCTAACAGCTCTGTTTCCTAGTTTTCTGTCGCCTATGTCGTACTGATCTATTGACCCCATTGGTTTGCTGACACGGACGGTATTTATTGGCTGCTTATGTCTTAGCTCACACTTTCATCTGTCCGTGAAGTGATAATTAATTCTCCCAGCGGAAGTGTTCGCACTTCTTTACTGAAATCATGATCGTCTTTATAATGCAAATGAACCGTTTATTAAATGACCTCCTTCGTAGCATTATTACCTTTTTCATCATGTTTTATTCAAAGGTTTAATGTCTAACTATTGTTATGCTTTATATACTGACAAAATGTAACCTTCGAGCAAAGTATGAAAATGCTCAGGTCATCGTATCATTATACATGTATATATCATGATACTTCGATTACAATCACTGAGCGACACTGACTTTTTCGTTTCCTTGTGGAAGCGAAACTGACTTTAAATTCCTCCTCTGCTATTATTTTGTCACACACTTATAGAAGAATATAGAAATAAAGATAAGTGTTGCAGTGAATAACAACGTTGTATGTGCATCCTTATACAAGCACTCTGGATACGTATGTTTCGGAGCTGGATCTTCTAAAATTAATCTAAAAATCTGGCTTGAATTTTTGCCGCAAGAGCTAATGAAGCGTATGGCCTTGCAACGTAGCGTTACAAGGCCGTAAATCACTGTTTCTACATAAAAAGCATTTCACAGCTGTCATCAGGTGGAGCCTCTGATCTTTTTTACAAGTCGACGATGCACCCGAAACACTGACAAAAACTCGAGTTTCAAACGGTGCAACCACGAAATCTCACTGTGCTATTCGCTCAGAATGTTTCTCTATATTTTTAGTGGCAATAGCAGCATCAGTGAAACTATTAGCAGCAAATATGCAGGCTTGCTGATATTGTCTTTTACTGAGGATTTGTTTTGCAACGTAACAGCCCAGAGCATTCGATATTATACTGTAGTAATATCTTTATAGTTATTATAATTATTGTTATTATTGACATTAGTATGGTTGTTGCTAGTGGCATTGTTACTGTTATTGGTAGTGTTGCTGTTGCTGTCACGGTTATTGTCATTGTCATAGTTATTGTTATTGTTATTACTATTGACAACGCCATTGTCATTTTCATTATTTTGTTATTGTCGTCGACATTGTCATTTTTCTAGTTATTTTTATTGCTAATATTGCCATTGTATAGTACTATTAGTCCATTATTATTGCAATTGTTAGATTTTAATATGATATTGTCGCAGTCATCTTAGTAAAATTAATGTAAATTTAGGTTAACATTTGACTGCTTCATAAAAATTCGAGTTGGAAATAGAGCAAAATTTCCTTTGATATAGATTGTCGCGTTGTCGAAAACGTTAACAAACCAACTCTTGTTGGAAACTGTCACAATAACACCGCAATCTATATTGAGCGAAAAGCAAATATTTGCTAAAACGAACAAAACTCTAGCCACATTTGCTGTCGAAAAGCTTCGATTGCTTTAGTAATTGTCAACTGCTGGATGGAATTGAATTCATGAAAAACAAAATATTGAAAAAATATGAAAATTCGTACTGTTTGAAATCAGTATTATTTGAGCGATAAATTGTGCAGTCTCCATAAAATGTAGTACGAAGTTATTTTTTGAATGCTGATAAGCAAATATAATTACATCTACATGTTCAACACTAATAATAACTACATTTATACCCAAATTTTACACAATTGCAAACAATAAAAATGCGACTAGAGCACAAGGTTATAGAAAATTTTATGACCATACCAAAGAAATAACTGTAAATAAACTATATTTTAGATTCGTATGTAGGTACATGTGTTACCCCTGTTGTGTCAGGGTTGCTGAAAGATAGACCAACGATAGATTGCACGTGTCGTAAAATATCCTTGTAACTGAAAATATAGCGAAATTAACTCATTCCATTACAGATATTGAAGAGCATTTTAATTTCTCTGACCAAATTCCGATTGCCTTGAGAATGGACATTAACTTATGTGACCGTGTTAAAAACAATATTGGTAATGATATTACATCAAAAAATACCAATAATTATAATATCAATGAAATAGTAATTCCAATGGATTGGGAAGGATCCCAAAAAACAGATTATTGTAATTTAACAAGATTAGAATTAGAAAATTTATGTAAACTTTTCCTTGACCCCGAAATAGAGAACATAAAAAAGCAAAGACCTGATATTTTTTCACAAAAAGGGAAATGAGTTAATGGAATGAGTTAAACAATATTTATAAGAATATTATACATGTTCTCCATAATGCCTCGATGAAAACAATAAATAAGAAAATAAAACCAGGTACTAAAAAATACTGGTGGGATCAATCTCTCAATGAAGAGAAAAGTAATGCAATCAAATATTTTGAGATATGGCGTAAAGCTAATAAACCGATGAGTGGTATGTTATATGAAGAAAAATGTACTTCTCGCAGACAATATAAAACTGCTATCTTCAAAAGGAAAACTGAAAACAAAAATCATGTTGGAATGAAACTACAAACAAAACTATTAAATTCAGATTCCAGGTCTTTTCGGAAATACTATAATAGGTGTTTTAAAAAAAACTAAAGGTAAAAAAACTCTAAATGTAAATGGTCTCCATGATAATGTCGATATAGCTGAATACTTAGCTACTGAATTAGCCATAACTTGTACACCAAATGATAGAACCAACATAATGAATTTAAGGCAAAATATTTTGCAAGAAAATACATGACTTCTGAAAGTGATGAAAATATATCACTCAATGTGCAATCAGTTAACGAAGCTATCGATAGAATTGGACTTAATAAATCTGCGGGATTGGATCATATTTCTATTGAATATAAAATTTTCGCACACCCATCAATCATAATTATCCTTACACGACTTTTTAACATCATGCTAAATTTGGGTGTGGTATCCGACGATTTCGGTCTTGGCATATCAACCCCAGTACCAAAATTTATAAACATTAAAAAAATACTACAGCGGAGGATTTTGGTGCTATAACAATCAGCCCTATAATATCAAAAATATTTGAATATTGTTTACAAAAATATTTCTCTAAATTGAAAACATCCAATATACAATTTGGATTTAAGAAAAATATAGGTTGTAATAACTCCATTCATACGGTGCGTAAAGTTATCAAATTTTTCAATGATCACAATTCAACATTAACTTTTGCGTCAATAGATTTTAAAAAAGCATTCGACAAAACCAACATTTTCGGTATTTTATGTATGTTGCAAAATAAAAATATGAATATTAATATAATAAATATTTTAGAAAATTGGTTTTAAAAAATTCGACATGTATGACATGGAAAGATTAAGTTATGTATATAACAATATTTTTGCTAAGATATTTCATACTAAAAATAAGAATGTTATCTTAAAGTGCCAATATTTTACAAAATCTTTACCTTTTATGTATGCATATGATTATCATAGATTTAATTTTTTAAATAAACTTTATGCATTAAAACTTATTAATCCTAATTCAGCTGAAGATATCAACGATTATGCGGACTATGAAACCTTTAAGCTGAAATATAGACTGCATTCATTTGATTCAAAATTTCACGTTAAGAGCAAAATATGGGAATCGTTTAATAATGTGATTTCTTGATAGATATAAAACTTGATTTAATTAATTTAATATTCGGTTACTATGTTTAAATAATTAGATGATTAAGTAATACATGTAGATATTAATATCATAAAAGCGGAAGTTCTTAACAATTGGAATTTAGCACCTATTTATGTAATTTTGTTATTTTTCATATAGTCAGTTCATTAGTATAAGTTGTCATGTTTATTTGTTCCCTTTTCTTATTTGTGTCTATCATTGAGTTGGTGAAATAAATAAATAATAAAACTAGGCAATCCGGTTTCTAGCAGCGCGATGGTTAGGCTGCTGTAACGATTGTATCCAAAAAATATTTTAATACATTTATTATAGCAAGATCGAAACTACTCCATTGAACCTATTGTAAACGACGACTATAGCGCCACATCACAGAAGCACATAAAATAGGATTTGAACAGGACCTTCTTAACATTAAGAGAGCAATAAGCAAATCTACGCTTTAATATATTCGTACGCATAAACATACCACGTATTTCACGCTGTATATCGTTATTATCACGACCATCATTGGTTATAATATGACCTAAATATTTAAACTGCGTTACATAATTAATAACAGAATTGTCCAACTTAAATCTTGGAAATTCCTCTAATACACTCCAATTTTGATCCTTAGGAGCAAATATCATGGCGATGGTTTTACTAATATTAAATGACATGTTAATAACTTTAGCGTTAAACTGAAGCACATCTATTAAATACTGTATAGCTCTCCACGAAGGCGATGAGAACGATATCTTCAGCATATACAAGAATGTTAATTAATCTATTATTAATTGCACAACCAATCCCGGTATCTACTACAGCTCTAACCATATCGCGTATATATCTAGAGAACAAATACGGTGAAAGTACACTTCCCTGACGCGTACCATTTCCAATGTTAAAACAAGTAGAAACAGAATTACGCCATCGAACAAAGCATTGCTGTTTAGAATACCAGAATGCAAGAATAAATATCATACTGATGTTAATGTTATCGTCTAGTAATTTTCCAAACAATTTCCAATAGTTAACTTTATCGAAAGCTTTACTAAAATCAACAAAACAGGTAAAAACATGACTTCCATGATGTCCATAGTACTCGATAGTCTGCTTTAGTAGGCTACATGAGTACATAATCCGGTTGAATGGCCAGACTTAAACCCAAACTGAAAATTATCATAATCAGCAAGGCTATGTATAGATTGCGCATTGAGAGATTCTAACAATTTAGATAATGCATTTATAATTTATATTTAGATAATGCATCTACTTTTGCATTTCTTCTAAAAATGGAAGCGTTTGTAAACGAGGATTAGTGTGATTTTTCTGTCATGATTGGGTTAAAAATCTTAAATAAAAGCAACATTTATGTATTTTAGAAAAAATGTCATTTAACACGGCAATATAGTTAATGCAAGATATGTAATGACATCAATATTAGTTTCCATCAGATCATATAAATTGCTATATTAAATCAGAACAGGCGGACTCTAATCCACTGCGTTAATTTTCGAACCATCCTGAAACAGTACCTAGACAAAAACAATTATAACCAGAACACTATAGAATTGAGGACTCGTACTGCAAGCTATATGAGAATGTTCTGCAAGTTCTCCTCTACCATTCCAATCTTTCTGAGCAGAATTGCACGAGGAGTCTCAACTGCATCGGAAACAAAAAATCAAGTGAACTAGTACCAGTGGCTTATCAGCTCTGCTGTTTGTTGTTTACAGATCTATTCTATAGAAAGTTTACTTGAGATTCACAAACGTTCTTGTTATAATTGTTATTGTTATCTTCCTGGGCTCGCTCGTCACCGATATGGCTTTCGAGTGAGAAAACTGACGTTAACATTTGCTTTACCAGCTTCTATATATCCTGTTGCCTTCCGCCATCTGATTGTTCACGACCCATCTTCATCGCCACGACTTGCCTCTTTCATGTGATCCGATTAAATATTATCAAAACTCTATTTCTATTTTGCAAAGGAGTTGTTATTTGCATATCCTATATAGAAATGAGGCTTCATATTTTACATTTTACCCTTGAACCTTTTGCATGACCTATTAGATGCTCGACTACGGATCAGTATGTGCAGGTGTATTCTGTACTTAAACTGGCACTGACATGCTTTTAAGACAGAGGGTTGGCACTAAACTCGATCTTAGCGTTAGCTCGAATGGTTCACTGCATTATTGCAGTACTGAGTACTATGAACAGAACTTTTCTATTTCTTTCCTGTAGCAAACTTAATTGTCATTAAATGTTTTACATTCTGTCTTTTGTTACCTGCACGTTGATAGAAACGTTGATATTTAACCTTTAGATCTGTTGTCCCTTTCAGAGCAATAAATACAATAAAATATAATTTCATATCTGTTAGCGTCTATTTAAAATTTTAATCATTAAGTTAACAACATTTCATAAATTATAGAAGGTCCATAAATAGTCCTTCAATGATTGGTACATTTTCGAACTAATTTCAGAAAATGCGTAATATAACAGCTATTAAAATACTTTCAGTTATTATACTCTTTATCTTAATACGCTTCAGGAATATGAAAATTATATCCTTTTGTTCTTTTCTCACGGTACATCTAGTAGGCTTCATATTTCAAAGCTAAATGAGTCCTTTTTAGTATTTTTATTCTAATGAAATTTAAATTCAATAGTTCAAATGCAGTAATTCTCCATAAAGATGTGAAAAGAAGTCTATCAGGCTACATAGCCTATAAAACAACGTCGCTGGGTTACCTGGTCTGATTTGTTACAGTTTAGCCTCTTGGACTGGAATCTGACTTTAAATAATTAAGTAGCTTACTTACAGTGGCCACACACGATCAGTTTTGCCATCAAACTCATCTGTTCAGATATCTGAACAGATAAATTTGATCGTGTGTGGCCGCAACATGATTATGATGCGTTGATGACACGATGATAATGTGATGAGAGAGAGAGAGTATACGTTTATTTCGACAACAACATCAGTGTAAAGTCGTATACATACAAAGTGTACAAAAAAAAGAAATAAACGTACGGGCTTACAACAAACATAATGAATGATGCAAATAATTAAAACAAGCCCTATACTATTCAATCGGTCCCTAGTGAGAGCTTGCTCTATCTAGCTAGTCGCCGAGATGGTATGGGAAAGTGCTTCTTTCAATATATTTTACCAGTTCTTGAATAAAAAATATTTATATAGGATACTAAATTTATATATATTTATAGCTGTTTTTATGGAATCGGGTACCTTATTCCATATTTGAACACTAGAAAAAATTAATCGAGTTACAAATTTTAAGATTGGAATCAAAATTAGAATGATGACATGACGATGATGTGATGACGATATGATGATGGCGTGGAAATGAATTTAAAAATAAATTTCTTTTGACAAGTTAGACACTACAACGCAGATGCAGCACAATTCTTGGATATGCAGTAAGCCACGGCAATAAACACAGATTATAGAAGTAATGCATGACTGTTAAACGATTAAACTGATCGTATGACAATCACTATTGTTTCTTGGAGAAGGTAAACGTAAAGAAGCTAATGTTAACGTCAGTTTTCTCACTCGAAAACGATGCCAGTGTCGGGCGAGCCCAGGATTTGAACCCCGCACATACTGGTCCGCGGTCGAATATCTTTCCGACATCCCCACTGGCTCCAGCCAGACTCCTTTTGTCGTTTGAATTTGTAGCTCTGTCTCTATGTACGTGTAAAATAAGCCTTTTTGTTTTTGACTAACAGCAACTGACAGCAGATCTGGACTTTAGAGAGACATGGACTGACCATCGGCTTGCCTTTGATTCAGAATTTGATTTTCCCGTCTACATTCCAGTTAGTGTTAAAAATGTTTTCGTATAAATGTCACACATATAAGATAATGTCACACATGATAAGATAAATACACAAGTTCGTATAGGAGGACACCAGGTCACTCGTGAACTGTTACCTAGTAATGCGCAGAGGCAACGACAGTCAGCTTCATACGATTAATCAATCAGGATTACATTCCACGCCTACTGGTGCAGTGGTGAGCATTTTTAAATGGATGAATTGAACGTATCCAAAGAGAGTTCGCATTTCTCGAACAATTTCAAACCCATCAGCTATATAACACTGCATGGAGCTGAGCCAGTGGCACATCGGTAGGTACAGAGCTCTACTGGCGTGTTCGTCTGTAACTGACAAGCTTTCGAGGCTTAAAGATGAAATAAACTAGACTTTATTTCGTATCCTACTGTTTAATAGCCTATTATTTAGCCTTTGTTTTATATATTAGGTTCCTAAAAGTCAGGAATTGATTATTCGTGAATTCATGAGTTTCAATGAGCCGACTAACATATTTATTGCAAATTTGCAAAACGCCTTGGCAGTCATGTCTTCTCTGGCAAAGGCTGCCATTTAAATGTATTAAAAATTGCAACAGTTGTGTTGGGTTGCAAATTATAAGCTATAATATATATTTTTAATCCATCATTTGAAAATGCATTATAAATCGAGGGAAAGAAAGATAGATAAAATATTATAAATATATTATTAATCTTCATGCCATATCTCGATGCCGTATCATTCAGCCTATCCAATATCTTCTGCAGATTGGACTGCAGAAGATATTGGATAGGCTGAATGATACGGCATCGAGACTTGGCATGAATATTAATATAAAAAAGACGAAGGTTATGAGAGTGTCTAATAATAAAGGTGAATTTAATTTCACAATAAATGGTACGAAATTGGAACAGGTAAGGAGTTTAAAATATTTGGGTCATACTATAACCGATGACGGGAAATGTGAGACGGAAATATGCAGTAGGATTGCACAAGCAAAAGAGGCCTTTGGTAATAGAAAAGATCTATTAACAAAAAGTCTAAAGAAAGACACAAAGATAAAGATAGTGAAAACTTCTGTTTGGACCACGCTATTGCATGAATGAGAGACATGGACCTTAAGGAAGGAAGATATTAGGAAACTGGAAGCGTTGGAAATGTGGATCTGGAGAAGAATGGAGAGGATTAGCTGGACTCAAATGTTTACAAATGAGGAAGTTCTGGAATAAGTTGGCACAGATAGACAGTTGATAAATGTATTAAGAAAGAGGAAGAAGAGTTGGATAGGACACATTCTAAGGGGGGAAGGTCTATTAAAAGAGGTCATAGAAGGTAGAATGGAAGGAAAAAGAGGCCGGGGCAGGCCGAGACAGGTATGTTAGATGATTTAAAGACCCACTCATATGTGGAAATGAAAAGGGAGGCGGAAGACAGAGAAGAGTGGAGGCGTTATGTATCATGGACCTGCCAGTAGGCAGTGCACTAAGATATATATTATTAAAGAAACAAATATTAAATAGATTAAATATTGATGTATATATTAAAATAATATTATTTAAAATGTCCATAAGATTTAAATTGATGTATATATTATAAAAAAATAGGTTTAATCGGTCATTTAAAGTGCATAATTACTCTAAGGAGTGAAGGAAGGATAGATAGAGCACTCCAATTGTCGTCAATTCACTATTGACAGGCCATAACAAGCCGCTGCAAGGATGAATATTGAAGCAACTGCGTGTTTTTGCGTCATCATTTATTCATGTCTTACAAAATATGTATTTTATTTCCCTGAGCAATTCCTCGAAATTATTCAACCACTTATTACCGGAAACATGGTCATCTTCTTTCATTGATGAACGTTATTTCATTAAGGGTGTTCTATTGTTCAATTCCAACTATCATCTTCTCTGAAGTGTTCTGTCGAATGACAGTTCCAATGCTTAATAGCACCTTACAGTCTGATCTAGCGATCAAAGATCTATTCATCGACCAGTATAATTGATTCCATCATAATGACGGTGCCTCTGGTAAATCTTACTTTTAACCTTTAACTTGAAATTGTGAATTCCTAAATAGTCATCACTAACTACACTGTCGGTGTGCATTGATCTACTCTGCAGTCTTTAGAGTTCTAATGCGTCACTGGTGTTAATTACACGATATACGCTACCCACATTATCTCTCTCTCTCTCTCTCAGTGCACCGATTACTGGCAGGTTCATGGTATATAACGCCTCCACTCATCTCTATCTTCCGCATCCTCTACATGTCCACATATAAGTGGATCCTTAAATCATCTAACAGTTCTAAACTCGGCCTTCCTCTGCATTTGAAGACGGCTTATATTGCACGTTTGGCACCTCACTTTTGTGATATATCCTAAATTTTATCAGACACTATTTCTCAAATTTTTAATTGGATCTACACGTGTTTACGTTAGACTTATGCTGGGTGAATTTTCGTTTTCTTCATTAAGGGTGGAAAATAATCCTTTCATATATTAGACGCCTGACGCAGAATATGTATGGTCTCTTTTCCATTTGAACTTCATCCGCTGTCTTCAAACACGTGTGCTCTTTCGAGTAGTCTGTATTCCTTTAATTCTTCAATACAGAGAATGAAAATATATCAAGCCCTACATTATTTATATCGACTGGTACGTTAAAATAAATTATATTGAACAATTTTATAGTTTCTACAAAACACCCTACTGAAAATTGGAGAATGTAAAATTTAAAAATACTTCAAATAAATTAAAATAACAAATAGAATAATATTGAGTTATCATTTTATGAAATATAATTTAAATCTTTGTATGATATAAAAACCTTGCAGCATCAGGATATTGGAAAGTTCTGGGTCCCGGATGTTTACTTTCCTAATTCAAAACGAGGCGAGGAACAAAAGCTCATCATTCCCAACAGAAGCGTGAGGATCTACAAAAATGGAACCGTGAGGTTCTTCACTCGGTGAGTTTTTCACGGCAATATTTTCACTTTATTTTTAATCTATTCCATTTTATTTCCATCATCACTCTGACACACTGCAGGTTTTAACAATAATGAAAGATAACATCAGATGAAATAACTATGTAACAGACAGATGCAGGCAGAGATGTAACATAAAATTCAATTTATAAGCACTATTAAACAGTGGTAGAAAACAATTTAAATTATTTTAAACCATTTGTTCAACGATTTAGCGTATCCACCTGCTAATCAGCAGCTACGGGGTTCGAAACCCAGGTTCCCCCGTCTCTAGCAACTGTTTGAGAAGCGAAACAGAATGTAGACTCGACAAAAAAACGAAAAAAATTATTTCAAATTAATATTTTTTAACTGTCGTATTTATAGTTATATTTATTATATTATATTAATTTTTATAGTCACAATACTGAAACATTTAGCCGTCTTGTTTCGCGCCACTTGGTAATGTATAAACGTGCACATATATGTATGTATCTAACCAATATTTTGGTTTAGATTCGTAATTCTATAAGGTAGCTTAGGGGCAAGTTAGTGCGCAAAAGACGGTTGCACATGATTTCGAATCTTTCTCACACTTGGACCATCCGGTCCTGGTTACAACAGTAGAATAAGTGATTATCACGGCTCTCTGTGCCATTAATATATCATCTTTATTCACCGAAATACATCACATTGAGAAAAGAACAAGAAATGAAATTATAAAGAGAATAGAATGGCAGATAATAAAGGTAAATCATAAAATAAACTAGGCCTACTGTATATTAAAATAGAATATTAATTAATCTTAATTATTCATTGATTAATAAACTTTTAATAATAAAGATAATCAGTAGATTTTTTATTGCAGTGAACGAGTAAAACATGTAAATAAATTCATAACTTCATGAATTTAAAAGCCGGCCAATATCAAAACAATTTCCATTCAACCAACTGTAGAAACTAGAATTTATAATTTATTAATTGATTAATATCACCGTGTTGTGTCCGGGTTGTTTGAAGAATTGACCAACCGGTGACTGCACGTGTCGTAGAAGGCGACTAAAGCACTAAGATCTATGCCAACGTCAGAAAGGGCATTCGGTTGGTGAGCGCCTAGGCTCCATAAATTGCTACAAAAATTTAAATGGATGGAAAAGTCTCAAACTCAAATAGGGGATTGACATAATGTAGGATGTAGGACAGAAAGAATTTGAGACAATCTATACGTATCCCGGCCGTAATTTAACTGGGATTCAAGGGAAGATGATTATGATGATGATTCATTGACTGATAACTGAACTAATAATTGTTTACTTTATCTATTTGTTCCAGAATGGGAGTAACATTTCAATGTACGATGTATTTAGAGAAATTTCCTCTGGACAGTCAAACTTGCTATATAAAGATCAGCACATGTAAGAAGACTCATTACAAATAATCTTCATACCGTAGCTCTTGAAATTTCATTTTATTGTCGTTGTTATTTAAAACCTTTGTTAGCAATTGAGCTTTGTAACTTCTACTACAGCCTATCTAATCAAATATCGTTTTGTTTTCATTTCATACGAGCAATCTTTCCGTAACGTTTTATTCTGTAAATTTGCAGATATTTACTGAAGCAGTACATTATCGCTTCATGAATGTCCCACGTCTTCCGCATAACATCAATAAATCAAGATAAGATCAATCATGAACAATCTCCACTATGAATTAACGGTTCCGCAAACAGCTGTGCTATTGTTTAGACGCGAGACTTATATCGATTTTGTGTGTGCCCTTCAGTTTCACTCGCTTCAAAATTTCTTTTCTAGTTAATTCGGGACTATAAAGTGTCTTTAGTTACCATTTAACACAATAAAATAAGAATAAGAATATGATTATTATTTTAGGCCTATGGTTATTGTTATAACACAGAAAGAGAAAGAGAGGGAGAGAGATTAAAAAATGAATCTCGCTAAGAAAATATTTACTAATTTAAATATGCATTTCGAATCTCATTATATTATATAATAATAATAATAATAGTATATAAATAATAATCATATTGTTTTTTGTATTATTTTGTGCATGCTTAACATTGTTGACTCCCTTCATGCAAAATTCAATAATAAAGAATCAATTTAAATTTAGTTACAGAAAATGTTACGAATTAACGATGCATATACCGTGATACTCAATAGAACGATTTACATGTAGAAGCCTTTAACTTTATGTAGATTCTCGAAATCTGTATTCGATAGCATTTGGTTGAACCGAGAGTGATTAATATCAAATGCAGATGTAATAATATTGCATACAGTACAAGCTGAGCCTACTAAAATTAATCTTCGTCTTCTTCCCTTTAATCCCAGTTTAACTAGGGTCGGGATACGAATGGACCTCCTCCACTCCTCTTTCTCCCATACCATATCAAAGTCTCTTCCATTCGTTTTAGGAAATTTTGTAGCAAAAATCTGGAGAGTAGGTGCTCACCAATCTAATGCCCTTTCCGATGTTGGTTTGGGTCTTAGTGCTTTAGTCTACTAAAATTAATAGGATTTTTTTCTAATTCCATGCTATGCTGTACTCTATGCACTTAAGCTTCTTAGTTCGTCTAGTTACACAAACATAACAACTCACTTGTTTACAGAATTTCCTGTGCTCAGATGCTTCTTTTATAGTTTTTATCATTTGCTTCTGGATTAATTAATTATTAGGAAGCGATTAATTAATTATTAGGAAGCTTTTCCTTTCAAAAGCGCACTTTCAGCTAGGGCAAATTTAATAAAAACCTTTCATGAAGCAGCACTTTTTTGTTCAATGCTGTCAGCACTAGGTCTTTCCAGTTGGGAGCCCATCCATGCACTAACCATGCCCTATTTTGCTTAACTTTCTTATGACACGCACCCTGTACCAGGCGTTGTAAACCCCACACGCATGTTCTTCTGTGTTTTATTTTTTGTATAATTAACTTAACCCTTACCAGTAACTCTTAAGTTCCTAACCATTATAAGGGTTAGAGGTTGCTGATGGCTGTCTACTGAAATTGTGATTTGTTCGTCTTGAAATTAGTTTTTGCAAGAAGAAAGCGACATTGTTGAAGAGGTCTTTCCCTTATCTCAAGTCGTTAGCAAAGAGTAACCAATCATTTTTGACCATTGGTACTTAATAGAACGAGATATCATCGACTTATTCCTTTTTGACTATTCTACAAGCTAGTAGAACCAGCAGTATAGCCTTATTATTACTATTTGGATAATTTAGTAATAGAGTCTAAATGCTACGTTTTGAAATATTGGAATGTTAAGAAGTAAGTCAGCTCTATAAAAGTTTTTATTATGGGTCTTATATATATATATATATATATATATATATATATATATATATATTGCCTTATATACTGCGACATTAGCGTTAAGATAAACTACGCATTTTGTCGAAGATAATGTTGAAACTAATTTTGTTGAAGCTAATAT
Organism: Enchytraeus crypticus; assembly: GCA_905160935.1. NCBI lineage: Eukaryota > Metazoa > Annelida > Clitellata > Enchytraeida > Enchytraeidae > Enchytraeus > Enchytraeus crypticus. The sequence goes on from CAJHZI010000600.1 coordinate 162,283, forward strand.
TGCTAGTAGGCTGTGCTTTTCATACGAGATTTAACTTGCATATCCTTTTCTCAAGGCGCTACCTTTTTGTTCGTTTGGTTACGCACATGACTAAGGTACGTGTTGCAAAGTTCACGTTGTTTCTATATTTTACGATTGCTCCTCGTTTTCGCATGATTCTTTGACGTCACTGCCTTATATTGACTAATCAATTGCAACTAGTGCAAATCTAACCTTCCAACACTCTGGGACTTTGGTGGAATGCTCTAAACACTCAGTCCTTTAAAGCAATAGTTTTTCCAACTACTAACCATGCCAGATATTGCTTAACTTCGCTTAAACCATTCCCGATAATGTCAGGAACGTATTACGCGCGAGTACTTTTTGTAACAGTTTGTTGATAGTTTGTCGCCTAATTAAGTGTGTACAAATTTCCAAAAACCATTCTGCTTTATAATAAATGCTTGGTTGATTAGTTGTTGGGCGACCTTGCATAAAGGTCGCCGCACTCCTACAGTATATGGGTCCGTGCAAAAGAAATATTTTCTTGGTTCAGAGATAAAAGCGATCTTTCTTGAGATAGCGAATGAAGTTGGAGTGCTGGAGAAATAAAGGCACTTGAGAGTTCATAGAATAACTAAATATGCGCTGATGCTGAGGCCACTAAACTTACCAACCATTATATGTCGATCTGATTTAATAATAATAATAATAATAAAGGTTTAACGTCCGTTTCCTCATCCAGGGATGATGTCAGGGACGTCCCCAACAGCACACATCACTAGAGATCAATTCACCCAGACCATTCTGCAAAAGAAATGTGCTGACGAGAAGTAAGGTCCTAAACGAAAGCCAGTCCGGTGATCCAAAAATAGTCAGGGTAGATTGATTATGTCTACGGTGGGAAAAGGTAAGTCTTCAGCTTGCTACAGAATGTTGAAAGAGAAGAACAAGAGCGAAGATTAGCAGGTAAAGAGTTCCAGATTGTGGGTGCTGCATAAGAAAAAGAACGTCTGCCCAATGATGTGAGAATATTTGGAACAGAGAAAAGATTTGACAACAAAAGCAATACTATGAGCCCTAAACATTTCCAAGCTCTAACTCCAGACATAATCCTATTCCCAAACTCTAATCATAACTAAAACTAAGTCTGGGACATATCTCTATATTAATTTGTCAGGTGAAATAAAAATTTAAAATCCAACAATACAAAGTTATCATGGAATCAGGCCACGATTTAATAGCTCCTCTATACTTGATAGTCGTGTGACGTGCTTACGTCACGTGATAAGGAAGGAGATTGTAATCGACCTGAAGTACTCAGCGGTGAATAATGATAAGCTTAAAAAGACAATATACCTGGATCGCTTGTTCCTTCTTACTGCAGAAGAGATTCATTATGCATGAGTTCAAAATATTTGCTAGATAACGCAGAGAACATTGTAAATATGAAAGACAAATTAAAAAAATCGACTAGGAAAATTTATATACCCGTGAAACCTTAATTTAATGATACGAAACTATTTGAGCTACTACGCGTGTGTTTACTCAGTGTCTCAAAATATTTAGTGTCAATGAATGAAATATTAAAAATATTGAAAAGAGAACATTTGATAATTGGAAATTTGGAAGCCTTTGACAAAATGGTAATGGAATTGCAGAAAATGTTAGAAGATTATGTGGATTGACAAAAATTACGTTTTAATATAGTACAAGACAGAATAATAATAATAAATAATAATAATAAAGGTTTAACGTCCGTTTACTCATCCAGGGATGATGTCAGGGACGTCCCCAACAGCACACATCACTACAATAAAGTACAAGACAGAGTATTTTAGATAGAGATCGTATTTAAAAAAGTACTAGAGAGATAGTAGTAGTCTTATAACAAAACTTATTGTAAATAAAAAGCAGAATGAATTTCTTTGATATGATATAAGAAGAGATATGGCTTTTTATTTGTTATCAAAGTGATAAGGAGAAGAATATAATGAAAATGAATGACGCAAAATCTGAGAATTGATATCTAAGCTGCTCTGAGGGCGTATTAAAACTGAACTTGAAAATAAAAATGGAACCGAGAAGTTGGAAACTCCCACTATCATTGAGAGAGATGGAAATACTGAAGATAGCCTTTGAGAGATTTTAAGATAAAATTGATAGTGATCTGTTACTTAAAGTGGAAAACTGCATGTGCAAGTACGAGTAGAATAATAGAATTATGAATCTAACTGAATAGTTTATATGCAGAAGAAAATTCGTCTAAAAGCATCTAAGTTACAAAATCCATTATTTCTACAAGTATATTTTGTTCTTTAAGAAGAAACAGCGTTTGATTGCTTATATGCAGTTAGAAACCTACAGTAAAGTAACTGCTGGAATTTTCTAAATATGAAATGAATGTTGAGATTCTCAAGCACTAGTTATCAGAGCGATTTAAATGCATTATGCATTGCGAATAGAGCAATAAATAAGTAAGGGTTTAATCTTCACCCCCGCCTCCCATACATTCTAACACTGAATTCAGTATAGATATTAGATTTATAGATAGGCTATCTTCTTCTTCAGTGCACTGCCAAGTGGCAGGTTCAAGGTACATATTCATACTCAAAGTCTGTTTTCTCGCTCCATAAGAGCACTCCTTAGATCAACAAGTTAATCCCTTCACAAAGTCTATGCATCATCCATTCCTTATGTAGCCTATAACTTGGGAAAATATGGCTTATGAGGTGGTTTCCCGTTGCCTTCCTCAGTTAGGTGGATTAATTACCATTTAATCCTGGGGAAAAATATTTCATGGTGAGATGGGTCCCCTCTTGTCATCCTCAGCTCCTGCCTTTAGTCGCCTCTTACGTACACGCGGCAGATTGTTTGCGGTTGCCCTATTCTGCAGTGGTCCAACCACACCCGAGCATAACACGGAGATAGGCTAAATACAATAGTAAAAAAGCTAATGTTAAAGTCAGTTTCCTCACTCGAAAGCGAAGTCAATGACGGGAGAACCCAGGATTTGAACCCCGCACATACTGATCCGCGGTCGAGTACCTTAGTCCTAGCCACTGGCTCCCGCCAGTGGTGATGTCAGTAAGTTACATAGAGAGCATAAAAGCATACCTTGGACCAGTCATTTGACAGAATGCTAAAAAGGATGTATGTAACAGTTTAACTTTTATTGTTCCATTCAGACTCGTACGACGCTGCGGAGATAGTGCTGCACTGGAAGGACCACGACTCTATTGAGATCAAGAGGCACGAGCTGAACATGCCGCAGATGGACCTAGTTTATCAGAAGCAGATTGACACCTGTGTGGAAGAGTATAAAACAGGTTGGATTTAAAAGTTTCAGTTAAATACGCACAATATTGAAAAGATTATCTGAGATGAAATCTGTCACTTCTAATGTCATGTGTTTAATTAATCAATAAGTTTTTTGCTATTATCCGTGATAAAACTAAATGTAATATCTTGTCAGTACGGCTTAACTACATAGCTTCGACATTTGCTGAGAAGTTGACTTAAAATAGTTCTGCGCAGTTAGAATCAGAATGTAGTTTTCCGAAATATAGATCTCCAACAACTATATGGCAATATTTATTATAAGAAGTAAGCAATATATAAAGAATCACATTTTTATGAGAAACGCTTCGGTGTAAAACGAGTTAATATTTCCATTGTGAGGTTTTTCCAAGTAGTGGAGACATTAAGAAATGTTACAGGCGAGTTAAAGTGTTGGCCTTGGAAGAAATTTGTCTGAGTTCAAAGTCCAGGTCAATCGACAACAATTGGTTATCTCCTGGAGCCTCTGTAAGATTAATCATATATCGAAGCCTGCTGCAAATCTGCAAATTGACGCCATCCACAGTGAAATGTGATTGGGCATGAGAGGTATTTTCAAAAGCTTTGCGAGGAAGATTTTAGGTTTTAGGATGCAAGACAGTCTCGAAGACCGGTCACCGACCGTTACACTTTTAGAGAAGTGGTTGTTTAAATACTGACTCTATGTTCTTATTGCCATGAAAACTCTGCAGAAGATATCGCCTCTACTTAACTACAGTATAAGTAAACGCCGCCGCTATGTAGCAATAGGCTTCAAGAAATACGGTTAGCTCCATCTCACATGGTTAATAATAACTCAGTGTGTATTATACTTATTTTGTCAATTGAAATGATTGTCATCATAAAATGATCAAGTTAATGGCAAACGAAACAAAAAATATTTTCAGGAACCAACTCTTGCATTTTTTCCGAGTTATTGTTCGCAGCAATTTAACATTTAACTAAATTAGATATTAATATTCGACATTAAACATGCATGTATCTTTGTACATGCATGTATATAATAATAATAATAATAATAATAATATAAAGGTTTAACTTCCGTTTCCTCATACTAGAATGATGTCAGGCTCGTCAACAGAGTGGTGTACACAGTACATTTATTAGAAAAAATGCCAGATGGGAAACAACTTTTGCGTTGTAGCGGAATTTTACTCTATACTGAATCTAGAATGTTGTCATCTAAATTGGTTAAATCTATGTTCAAAAAATGCTAATTTTGTCGAAAACATATTTCAGGAAACTATTCGTGTATTATGGCTGAATTCCATTTTAAGCGTAAAGTTGGATTCTTCGTCCTGCAGACGTACATGCCTTCAATGCTCATCGTCATGCTGTCCTGGGTGGCGTTCTGGATCAACAAGAACTCTGAACCTGCTCGAATTACTCTTGGTATGTCTGGCTCTCTCTTTCTCTCTCTCTCTCTCTCTCTCTCTTTATCTCGCTCTCTCTCTTTCTCTCTCTTACTCGCTCTCTCGCTGTCTGTCTCTCTCTCTCTCTCTTTCTCTCTTTCTCTCTCGATGTCTGTCTGTCCGTCTATCTCTCTCTCTCTCTCTTTCTCTCTCTCTTTCTTTCGCTGTCTGTCTGTCTCCCTCTCTCCTTCTCTCCCTCTCTGCCTCTCTATCTCTCTCTCTCTCTCTCTCTCTGTGTTTCGCTGTCTCTGTCTTACTCTCGATCAATTGACATGTTTGCACTTCATTGACCTTTTGAGCCTCAGCATTAAAAAATGCAGACAAATTTGTTGCATTGTCTAAAAAGTATGCAGCATTTTTATAGCAAAGCGAAAGGGTCTCAGTAGATATTTTTGCCATTCGCTTTTTCATTTACTCTTAATCATGATCTCTAGTCAACTATTATATGCTAACACAAAGACCGTGTCTTTACGAACAGTAGTGTAGCCTTTAGCTTGAAGCTGATACGATGAGGTACTTTTACATTGCATTTCTCAATTACTGTGTAACTACGTGCCTTGTGTCGTGTAGTTAAATAATCGAACAAACAGATATCATGGATTCCACTAAAACGTGTGTTTAACCTGTAGCATCTAGGTTGCATTCTTACAGTGCTGGAGTGGTGCTGTCGTCACAATAACTATCTGTTCTCCTTTACGCGGCTGTTTAAACTCGTGATATTAAAATAAAAAGATATCATTATGGATGAGCATGTTACTACGCCGAACGTTTAACAGCAAGACTCTGTTTATACCGCGAATAATTGATAATTGATAATTAGCACAATAAACCGTGCTTTGCACGGCTGTTTAACTTCGCGCTATTAGAACCAGTAGATATCGTCACGGACTATGTACTATATACTATTTTACTATGCCGACTGTATAACATCTACAGGAGTGACAACAGTGCTTACGATGACCACTCAGCTCACGTCCTCCCGCAGCAACACGATGAGGGTCTCCTACCCCAAGGCCATCGACGTCTGGTACTCGGCCTGCATGCTCTTCGTCTTCGGCGCTCTCCTCGAGTACGCCTTCGTCAACATCAACGTGAGGACTGAGCGGAAGAGGAAGGACACTGACGACCTCGAGTCCACGGACATCGTAAGTGAACTAGTTCTGGTCATAACGGGTTGGGTGGTCGAGTGGTTAGCAGGCTTGATATGACAGAGGCCATCGGTCTGAATCTAAACATAACATAAAGGCACGTTAGGTCAGGAAGCACAGATGCTTATTTGAGGCCCATTTGCTGCTTCCTCTCCATTGTTATTAGTAATCGTTGTCTTATGATGGCGCATGGGATCAGATAGTATCTGAAAATGTTCCTTGTGGTACTAAGAGAATCTTAGAAAACTTTAAATCGATATTTTTAAAGATTTGCAACGAAATAGCAGTAAATAACTTATTTACCATACGAGAGATAAATCCCAATTATTATAATTAACATTAATTTTTAATCTAACCTATTCTTTTAAAATCTAATTCTTTTCATCAAATGGCGGGTGTAAGTTACAATGTAAATTTCCACAGGTTGTTATTGTGCGCAGTAGTAAAGAATCACTGGAAGAACTTCCTACCAATTTCGTCAATTTCCACTACTCTCATTCTATTAAGGCATTAGCAACCCTTCACGAGGTCTTTAGTGCTCTAAAATTTCTGATGAGATTTTATAATTCTCTTCTCGGCTCACGTTTATTCTCCTATTAATTAAAATATGTGTAACACATATTGTACACGTTTGTGGTGTTCTACTCTACAGGTATCAATTTACATTCAGTAGCACAATACATGTACATGTATATCGACATACTGTGTAGCATCAATAAACTGAAAAATTCTCTACAATTATATTCCATTTCATTACATCAGCTGCAAACATTTTACTGACACTTATCAGTGTTCTCAATCAATCAATCAATAACAATTTAACGTACGGTTCCTCGCCATAAGGTAATGTCAGGGACGTCTCTTGCAGAATCTACGAAAACAGGCGCCAAAGCACCACACGATGACGACAACAATATTACTAGTAATATAACTATAACTGTAACTATAACTGTAACTATAACTATATTAATAGTTCTTTTGATGCAAAGGAGAAGCAGCAGCTGACGAAGAGAAATGAATTAGACAATCAGACTGTCCGAGGCGTAAAGTCCATAAGGAATAAAGTGACGGGATGGAGGAACTCTTTGACGTCCAAGGATATAGACCACATGGCCCGCAAGATCTTCCCCGCAGCTTTCCTCATCTTCAACATCTGCTACTGGCTCGTCTATCTGCGCATCTAAGCAATACTTGACGGCACCTGCAGGTGAAGAAACGGACGATAAGTCTACGTTGTGCGGAATGCATCAGCATCTTCATCCAAGTTACATTCTAATCGTCATCAGAATAAAGTTTATTCTGATAACGATTTTAAAAATGCATTGCATTTGAGTCCGTCACTGACAACATCGTTTACTGAGGAAATCAGCGTTAAATACTTATACATTTTAATGTATTGTATTATAATATGTATTTTTAAATGCTATGATATCGCTCAAGTTTTCTCCGTGTCAGTATTTCTTCGTGTTTTCGTGTTTTCACACAGAACTGAATCTCGAGTTTATAGGTTAGTGAAATGGATGTCATTAACTTCTTGAAGTCACCCATCCATGAGAAACCGAAGTTGAAATTTTCTTGATTTTGGTTGATGGAGTGGCACATTCTTGAGCAGCACTCCACGCTCATTTTTGGCTAGGTTCTATGAAATTGCTGGTCGGCTAGGATCTATTAAATGCTAGTAAGCTATCCCACTAACATAGCATGAAGCTCGTGATTCGGTCTAAATCGTAATTCTGCGATTGGAGAACAATTTAGATTTAACATAAATGTCTAAATATATTTTATAGTCTCATTAAGCTCTAATTGTGTATTATTTGTTATTTTTATGACAGATGCCGTGAAGGTATTTGGGGGGGACTCTGGTATAATATAGCTGGCGTGATTTTTGTGCTTTTTTTGGCTCAAGATAAAATAAATATCAAAAGTGGTCTAGTTTTCGAGACATCAGGTTAATAAGACTTCATTCACTGAGAGTGAAATTTTATTGGTAGTTGCAAGTTATAGCTTTTGCTATGTAATTTGCGATATTCTGTATAAAACATTTAAAATAAAATCTTCCAAGAATATATTGAAGAAGAAGAGGTTGCGAGGAGAGGGGATGAAGTGGTCACCACACTTTGAAAATAAAAATTTAGACTTTTGAAAGATGTAAACCAAAATATCAACATATATTTTTCTTTTTCACATGTCACGTAATAAACCTTGTGTTTAGTAACAAACTAACAATCTAAACTAATTTAATTGGCGACGTGTTGTAGGATAACATTAGTCATCTTCAATCTAATAATTTTAACGATTCATGTCTCATATTTTAACTACTGCTTATGCTTACAATAGTATTATTATAGTGTGCTGTCAATGATGGGGTATATGGATTATGCCTATCATTATCTTCAGGGGCGGATCCAGGAGTCTCGTTAGCGAGGGGCCCGAAAATAATTTTGAACAGTGTCCACATTAATTTACTTACGCCCATGGCAGATCTTCTACGGGGAAGAGATAACATTTTTTACATAATCCCTTTTTACTCTTATGGATGTTATCTATCATTACATATTCATTATATGATATAATATAGTTATAGATATGAGATCTATACATATTTACACATCCAATACATATACATGTATTTTTGAAGACGATGAAAATAAAGATAAGGGGCCATACCATTCTGGAACAGCAGAGCCAGCCAAATAGGATAGGTGGGCTAAGCGGGAGGGACCGGGCCCCTTGGGTCCACCTCTGAATCCGCCACTGGTGATTTTATTTTTTATTTTTTGCACGGCTTACTCTTAAACTGCACTAAATGATTATTCGTCGATGCATTAACTGCACCAGTTAAAATGTATTCTGATTTTCAATTATTTTTGCCAGAATTACGTTGGTTACCAGCATTCTTGTAAAGTAGTCTCGAAGACCGAGTTCGGCCATGACACTGCTGTGTAAGTTTTCGTTGTTAATAATAATAATATTAATAATATTAATAATTCGTTGCGATTTTGATCATTGATGTCATCTTGTCCAAATCGATCATAAACATTTGTCTTGTCGTTACATCCATTATTTCATAATTTTAATAAAAATTATTAAAATGACTAAAATCGTAAAACATAGAAGAAGTATATAATTACTAATGTCTTCAGTAAAATTGCATTTTTACATATTGTTGATAGGCGGTACGAAGTCCGCCGGGTCAGCTAGTTTTTACATAAAGTGTAATAGGTCCACCATGCTGTCAGACTGGAAGAGTCAGCAATCGGCAATACAAGTTGGAAAGCCTCGATGGTTGTAGAAGGTCTAGCTAGACCTAAATCTCGCTTGTTCGTCAGTATTATTTATTTGAATTATCTATAATTAAAATAGAACTCTTATTTAGATCAATCAAAGTGATCACTATACTATAGTTTGATTTTAATTCATTGTTCATATTATTATTGCATGGTCTCCTTGTGCACAATAATTGTGTCGATGCTCAATTTGGCTATAATATTATTTTATTTTACTTGTTTTGCGCAATACGCACTATTTACGCACTATTATTATTCGATCTATTGCTTGAAACAAATGCAGTGTGCACATTTTCACAAATTTTAATCATATCAAGTATTTTGTCGATTCCGTCGTGAGTTATTAATTTGCACCTCTGAAATATTTGAAAGCAGATAATAAAATGTATCTGTAAATATCTATCAGCGTAGGCCTATATGTTTGTTGTTGTGCCTCTTCGTCGACAGTCTCGATCATATCCCTTGTAGCATTGCAGATCTCTCCGTAAAGCCTTCACATCGCTAAAAAGCATTAAAGCTCCTTCCGTAAAGATCTTCCGTAAAGATCTTCCGTTAAGATCTTCCGTAAAGATCTTCCGTAAAGCCTCCGCATCTCTAACGAGTAAACACGCTTTATAGTGAAAGATCAACTATGTTGATATCTAACTCTTTAATACTACATGTTTAAACCGTTGAGCAATTGAACGTAATTTACGGGGAGAGAGAGCCATGTTTTCTTCATAAAAATAGTGTGAGATATCAGAAACATTATACAGACAAACATCGTGCACAAAATATAAAAGGTGCAATGAGCATCATGCTATTTAATTAGTTATCTGCTGCAGTGAGGACATGGTCCTATCTAGCTGACCACCAGTGAGGACATGGTCCTATCTAGCTGACCACCAGTGAGGACATGGTCCTATCTAGCTGACCACCAGTGAGGACATGGTCCTATCTAGCTGACCACCAGTGAGGACATGGTCCTATCTAGCTGACCACCAGTGAGGACATGGTCCTATCTTGCTGGCCACCGACATGCACAACAACTCACATAGCAGTTTAACGCACACAAGTAAAGTTATCACAAGAGTAGATTAACAAATAAAGTTATAAATGCAGTATTCTACAACATAACGAATTAAGGATTCCATTTAAGGAGCCTTTGAAACTTATTAGGGTTCTGTGTAGATTTAATCTGTTCTGGTGGTCTGTTCCAGGTTTTGTAGCTATTAAATGTTATAGAAAAGAAAAATGCCCTTTTTAATACTATTGGACTGTAAGTATAGGTGGTTACTGTCTAGAATGTCTCAATAGCGCAATGGTTAAGGGTGCAGATAACATCATGAAGTTTTAAATGACAGGCCATGAGGTGAATCGAACTCTCGTGGGTTCAAATCCCAGCTGCGCTGATCTGAGAGTAAAATCTCGGGCATTCACTGGACTGGCTACACGGAAAATGGACTAAATTGCTTAACGGTTTAAACATGTGGTATTAAAAGTGATAAATATCAACATAGTTGATCATTTCACTCTAATGTGGTTATTACTGGTTAGTTAAGGTTAGTCTTGTTCAGTAATTGGGGGTGATTTGATTAGGAGTGAAAAGTTCTCTTGTAACACTGGATGTTAGGCTATTGAAGTACACACACTTATAAACAATTTTTGCAATTGAATATTTATGAAGAAGGCCCACTGGTAGGATATTATATTTTAAGTGTAATTGTTGAACATTAGAGTAACGGTTTAGATCTTGCAGGTTCTTAAAAGTAAAAACTTTGTTAAAAGAGATTCATTTGTAGGCCCTATTGCCGTAGACTTCAATGCCATAATTAGCCTAATAAGCTTCCACGAGTAAATGAGAGTATTAAAAATCATTTTCCGACTATCTGCTGTCAAATACTTTTTCCGAGCAAGGAGCATTAAGTTAACACGCAATATAGTGAAATGATCAACTAGCTATGTTGATACCTATCACTTTTTATACCACATGTTTAAACCGTTGGGCAATTTAGTCCATCTTCCGTATAACCAGTCCAGTGAATGTCCGAGTTTTTACTCTCAGAAAAGCGCGGCTGGGAATCGAACCCACGAGAGTTCAATTCACCTCAGGATCTGTCATTTAAAACTTCATGACGTTACCCCTACGCTACTGAGACATTCAAAGTTTATTTTTCATTCATTGAGTTTAGGCTATTAATTTTTTGTAAGGGAAATAATTTACTGTTTAAAACTAAGTTTATCGTCTATCTAAACATCCAGGAATTTTATTATATAATTTTTATTAAGGTCAATGTTGTTAAGAATAGCCTACTTTTAAATTCTCTTCCTCAATAATGTTAATGTAAGTAGGCCTAGTAGAAGGGAAAAAATGATATAGACCTAAGCAGATTTCGGAATATTTATGGTTAAACGATTACAACGAACCAGCGAAATAACATTTTGCGGATATAGTCAGGCTACTTGCATTGAATAAAGGTGAAAAATTAGGGTGAGTTATTTTGGTTGTATTTTTATATATTTTAAGCTTTTAGGTTATCAACTATTTCTACGATTCTACGAATCACCAGACATATAACCAGTTTAGTTTAATTAGGTAACCAAAGAAATCTGGGCGCCTCCTCGAATTTCGAGTTAGCGATAGCTATAGGCCTGGGCTACATGTAGATTTTCCAGCTCTAAATTCATGCAGATTGTAGATTGTCAGATATATAGAGTCTTGAATTTTAAATAAATGATATATAGGCCTACTAATTAATCTACTCAGATTAACGTTCATTGAACTCCCTAGGTTTCGATTTCTAGCTGACTTGGTTAGACAGTAAAAGTAAAAAGCTCAGATATTCATATGGCCGGAAAATGAAGCGTACGTCTGCTAATAAATGAATGAAGATATATAGGCTATGCTATATACATGTACATGTGTGGGAGGTTTTTAAATTAGCTGCTCTATGCCGTATGAAGTCCTGCAATATAAGATGCGTTAAATCATTTTTTAACTTCCCAAAATATAGTAGTGTCACTCAAATGTTTCTATCTACTGGGTTGCCGGTATATATGGCACAGCATTGGCGTAACCACCAGGGGGGACAGGGGGGACACGTCCCCCCAGAATTTCAAGTGGAGGGGACACGCATATAAATGTCCCCCCAGAATTTAGGTTCAAACATATACATGTATACTTGATTTGAGAAATTTGGCGCGTTTTCAAGATCGCATAAAAACTGTTTAAGTATTACCAATCTTAGAGCCGTAGTGGTAAACTGATATGCTTCCATTACATTTATTAATGGAATCTGTAGTTGTATGCTGAGCGACCCATGTTAGTCGAGGGTGACGCAACATAGAAGAGTGCCAACCATATCTATAGGCTGCTGCTGTTTTCCTAGCGAGGTAAACTTATCGACCATTGAACGGAGGCACTGAAAAACCTCCTCTGCTTTAATTCCTTTCATCATTGACTAGTTTTCTACATATACATGGGAATTTATTTGCATCGTTTTGGACCTTCTTTTTGCTCAGCGATATGGATATGTCTCAATAGTGTTCGATGTTGTCATGGACGACAGTAACACTCTATTTGTTGTTATGTTAAACAAAGACAAAGTTCAATTTTACCAGTCGGAAATTTTTCATATGGGCCTAATTATGTCCCCCCAGATTTTCGGTCGTGGTTATGCCTATGTGACACATGTTAAAACGTGTTGATGAGTCTAATACTGCCCTTATTTCTCCCATGTCAAGGTTCTTTAGTTACTTTACTTATAGTAAAACTTAAATGTAACGTACATATGTAATAATTAATTAGTTTGCCAGATTAGCAATTAATCTGGTAAGATGTAATTCCCCTGAAAAATCGAGAGTATTGCATCACTAATAGCTGTAACTTAGTCTCGGGCTTCCACACAAAGTTAGCAACAACGCAAGTTGCGGAGTTGACAAAATAGGGGAAGTATTTTCCACAGATTACCAAAAATATAGAATGAGATTGAACAAGATTGAGTAAGATATCGAATAATTCTTGATACTACAGTGTTTTATATCTTTAATTTTTGCAGAAAATGATAAAAGCAACAAACATCCTGCTTCTATCTTTTTGCTTTTAACCATCTTAAAGTTTTATCCCGTTTCTTGATAGCTAACCACTTTGATTTCTTACACTTTTATTTTATTTTAGTTGAGTAGAGTCCTATTTTAATTTCCGTTCTACTGACTAAAAGTCAAGGTCGTAGCATTGTTTATGTTTTGATTTTTATGATGTTAAAGTTTCTTGTTATATAAAACTTCAGTTAAAATAAGTAAGTTCTTCAGTTATTTTCACCAGTCCCGACAATGTGCACAAATGTGGGTCATTTCTAGATTATAGTATAATGGAGTAAATAGAAATTGCATGAAATATGTACGCATTTTTCCAACTTTCTATTAATTAGATTTTTAAACATTGTTGACTCATAAATTAGCAAACTGAGCTTGGAGGATAAAAATCATGGAAGAAGTTTCTTATATTTTCTCTCAGTTTTTGTAGGTCACTAATTAAAATCTAACCCGATCGCCTCTGACGATGCTTTTGTTGTAACTGAAGCAGAAATTAAATTTAGCTATTTTGCTTCAAAATTATAGATTTCTAATACTACAGTATTGCGTTTTTGAAACATTAGTGTAAGAATTTGTATTAGTGTTTAGTAGAAATTTGTGATATTTGGCCGAATCGCAATTTACTTTGTCGTAAATTATAGGTATGCCTTTACTTGATACTCTTTATTAGCCTTTAATATACATGCATATATATGTATATATATATATATATATATATATATATATATGTATATATATTATATTATATATATATATATGTATATATATATATAATAGATATATATATATATATATATATATATATATATATATATATATATATATATACTGATTACTTATTGTCAATATTTGTTGACTTAAACCCATTGCTCTGAAAGTTTCAGTGATACGAAGTTCAGCATTCTCAAGTAAGTGTATTTGCTCATTTAGGTAGAATTGGACTAACTAAAATATGTAGCTACTTATACATCTAATATTGTTAGAATATTAATCATAACATACTCTGCAAATAATGTCTTCCGAAATACCAGAATCATTTGAGCTTTCAGCCATCACAGTTATAGAACTTGACATGATGGATAAGAGGAAGTACTTTCCACTAACATTGCTCAGCGGCTTCACAATCCGCACTATTCTCTATCCGTTCACGTTGGTAAAAACTCGTCTACAGCTTCAGCGACAGAACACTATCTACACTAGTCTCTCTGATGCTTTCCATAAGACTGTGTCCGGCGAGGGTTTTCGAGGATTATATCGAGGCTTCTGGGTTAGTAATTTAATGGCCGTGTCGCAGATAACCTATGTTGGGACATATGAGGCTGTTAGACATACGATGGCGCGGAACGGTTTTAGTTCTGATAGGAAATTAAAGTCATTTGTTGCTGGTGGATGTGCTTCCATCGTAGGTCAGACTACTGTCGTTCCAATCGACATTGTATCTCAACATCTTCAAATTCTTGGCGGCATCAAAACCGATTTAGCAAAGGTACGTCAGATGTGTGTTATATTATCATTTCTTTTATTGATATAAAATACTTGTTGCCATCTCTTCCTTTTGTCTCCAGAATTCTTTGTGCTATGCTTTTTATCTGCACATAGTAATACTTGACTATTTCTTTTCTTTCTAATATCTCTCCGTAGGGCAAGGTTTGTGCTGTGTATATATATATATATATATATATATATATATATATATATATATATATATATTTATATTTATGTATATATACACTGTGTTTTTTATAACTGATACCCCATATTATTTTGACAATAAAGTCATAAGGAGTGGACAGACGTTTTTGAAATTTTCCGAACTTGACTAGCAGCCAATTCTACCACACACATTGAAATTTCGTTTCAACATCTTTAATAACTTGAAAGTTACAGTTTTGCGAACCGGAGTGCGGTCAGATAAGAAATTTCCAGTACAGAATTACGGTATGTTACATGCAGTGTAAAGTTATCTCAATAAAAATAATAGTGAACACGTAACAGACAATTTTTGCTAATGTTATTTTGAAGAGCAATCATTTCTTTTCAAAAAGATGTAAAATACTTGCTGATATGTTCTTAATTGCCAAAGTTATTGAACTTCTAATGCATGCATTGCAGTAGTAATGTGCTCTCATCGTCTCACGGCAGCTGAGCTCTCGCCTAGCACACGTACACCAAAGGACTTGATGCATGCATTAAAAGTTCAAAAACTTTGTCAATTAAGAACATATCAGCACGTATTTTACGTCGTTTTGAAAAGAAATGATTGCTATTCAAAATAGCATTAGCAGAAATTTTATTCTACATGTTTGCTATTATTTTTATAGAGATAATTTTACTCTGCATGTAATATGCCTGTAATCCTGTACTGGAAATTTCGTATCTTACCCCACTCCTATCGTGTAACTATAACTTTCAAGTTATTAAAGATATTCAAACGAAATTTCTCTATGTCTGGTAGAATTGGCTGCTGGTCAATTACTGTAAATTTGAGAAACATCCGTTAACTCCTTATGACTTTATTTTAAAAATAATTAGGGGTATCAGTTCTAAAAGCACAGTGTATATGTATATATATATATATATATATATATATATATATATATATATATATATATATATAAGTTAAGTACTTATTGTTTTAGTACTGACAGCAATTTCATTGAATAATCTATTGTAAACATTTAAATGCAGTCCCTGAGCTTGACAGTAGGACGCAACCATTGCCTTCCATTTCAGTATTCGTAATCTTTCTTGTAAAAGGTTTAAAAGTGGGCATGATTAAAACACAGCAACTTTGATGATCAACTTGGTTTAATGTTAAAGTGCCAAATAGTGTATGCATGTGATCTTCACTTACTTGAGAACGTTACGAACGTTGAACTTGTATCTAAAGCAAAAAAGCTGGTAAAGCTAAGGTTAACGTCAGTTTCCTCACTCGAAAGCGATGTCAGTGACGGACGAGCCCAGGATTTGAACCCCAAACATTTTGATCCTCGGTCGAGTATCTTACCGATTTCGCCAGTGGCGAAGCAAGTATGAGAGAGAGAAATATAAGTGAGCTTTATTAAGTTTAATTTTTTTATTGTTTAAGTTGTGAGCATATTACAACTAGTTTTATGTGGTGATTTTGAAACACTATTTTTCTCTTGTATAATTCATATTTTTATGAAATATTCTCATAATAGGGCGCTAATACAAAACCCTCTGAAAATGAAGTGCGGCAACGATTGCGAGGAGGTTTACCGTTGAACCTTCCACCCAGTGCCCTTAACTCTCGGTTTGGTGCTGCACGTGCCATCGTGACGGCCATTTATATGCGTGATGGATTCTCAGGGTTTTACCGCGGTTATATTGCATCTCTAGTCACCTATGCCCCGAGCAGTGCTATGTGGTGGTTCTTCTACGACAGCTACTGTGGTAAGATTTAGCACTGGTAACACTATATCATTTGTCATCATTTCACATGGCACTAATTTCTAACAAAGCTTGTAGTTATTTTCTCTCAATGGTTTTGCAGTGTTCTGTTTCATTTTCGATATTAACCAAGTTCTTAAATCAATAGCAGTCATTCGTCATTTTTTCCCATCACTGGTAATTAAACTTGAAGTCTCGATTTGTGTAGTATGGACCACATATTAAATATTGTGATTTAATACTACCTTTTTGATATTTATTATTTCTTAGACCCTACTTCAAGGAACTATAGAATGTTGTTAATATAAGTATGCCTTTGGCAGCAGAAGACTTGCAACAACCAAAAGGCTTGTAACAGCAAAATGCTTGCAACAAGTAAGCTACAACCTACATGTATATATAATAGGTTGTTGATTACTTTGTTGTGCAAGAAATGGACCCACATTTCTCATTAACCGTGTGTTTGCTAATTTGGAGTCATAAACTGCTCATAGCCATAACTGATGGTTCCCATGAACTGCAACACTGTGACCAGATTTTTTCGTTTCGTTCTTTAGATCTATCCCAAATAGGGTAATATTGTCAAAATGTTATCATTTAATAATCTAGCTTCTGAGAAAAGGATCACCCCTAGGACCTAGGTGGCAAGAATGTTTTCATCCAAATGGGTGACATTCATTTAAAAGTATTTGTAAACCACTGATTGATTTAGTTTTTGATGTGGATTAAAAGTAATTAGCATTGAGTGTACATGGAGTGATTGATTGATTGATTGATTGATTGATTGATTGTAGAAGCTCTGTGTGAGGTATCGCCGGTGTGGGTGCCTAGGCTGGCACTACAGTGTGTAGCAGCACCACTGGGCGGCATATCTGCAACTATCATTACCACTCCTATGGATGTCATCAGGGCTCGAATCCAGGTCTGCCTATGTGTGCGTGCATGTGTTTAATGTGTGTATGTGTCTATGTAAGTGTGCGTGTGTGCATGCATGTGTTTAATGTCTGTGTGTGTCTATGTAAGTGTGCATGTGTGCTGCATGTGTTTAATGTCTGTGTGTGTGTGTCTATGTACGCATGTGTGTGTGCTTGTGTTTGAATGTCTGTGTAAGTGTGAGTGCGTGCGTGCATGTGTTTGAATGTCTGTGTGTGTTTGTGTCTGTGTAAGTGTGCGTTTGTTTGTGCATGTATTTGAATGTAAATGTGTGGACCTGTGTAAGCGTGCGTGCCCGTGTGCGTGCATGTGTTTGAATGTCTGTGTGTGTGTCTATGTAAGTGTGCGTGCGTGCATGTGTTTGAATGTCTGTGTGTATCTGATAAAAGTTAGTGTTAACGTCAGTTTCCTCACACAAAAGTGATGTCAGTGACGGGCGAGCCCGGGGTTTAAACCCCGCACATAATGATCCGCGGTCGAATACGCGGTCGAACATCTTATAGCGAATGTCGAATACCAACATCGCCACTGGCTCTAGCCAGTGGCGATGTGTAAGTGTGCGTGTGTGCGTGCATATGTTTGAATGTCTGTGTGTGTGTGTCTGTGTGTGCATGTGTGCATTCGTGGGTGTATGTGAATAAAAGATCGTTTATGTGTTTATGTGTACTTATATGCAGATAGTTGTAAAATTTTAATTGTGTTTAGAAAATTATTTCAAAGTGTTAAAAAGACCTTTCTGATTGGATATACTGATATGGTTGTCTGTCTATGTGCTAGTATATTAATTTTGTATTTGTAGCACAAAAGTGACTGTACATTAATTATGCCTAAGACAACATCATTGAATAAATATTAATAAATACTTTTGCTGATAATATTTTATTGTTGAACAATTTCTAATTAATAATTTCTAAACAAATAGCATTTTTGCCCGGCTTACTATTTTGACTAATGAATTTATATTTTTGTATCAGTAACTGTTCAATGATATATACTCCAGACAGCAATACTTATAAGTGATCCAGAGTGCTGCATCTTACAGGTGCATGTGTTTGTGCTTACTCGTTTCTATTCAATCAGTGAAGCATTGAGAGAGAGAGAGAGGGGGGGGGGGGAGAGATGTGTTTATTTCAGCATCAACCCCAAATCACTACAAATAAAAATAGAAATAAATATTTAAAAGAAATAAAATAAAAAATTCCCAGAAAGACAGGGTATCAAACAGTCTGTAAAACTAAAACAACGGCCATCAGGGAAGATGATACACATCTTATCTAGCTGCCCACCTTCTACAATTATATTAATATCATGTATTATGCAAAATCAATTGAAATACACACTTATCTCAAAATTAATGAACAAACAGTACTATTGATCAATTGAACTGTTGCTTAATTTGCTTTAGTATATCTATATATATACTTTATATATATATATATATACATATATATATATATATATATTATATATATATATATATATATATATATATATATATATATATATATATATATACTGTTTTTCATCGTCAGATGGAGCACACCAAGTTCCTGGAGACGGCTCGGACTCTGTGGGAGGAGGAGAGGATGGGGATATTTGTGAAAGGTTTATCAGCCAGGATCGTCAGCTCTGTGGCGTTCTCCTTCTTTATCATTCTTGGCTACGAGACAATTAAGCGATGGAGCCTGCTGGACGAGTATAAGGGAACAGTGCGATGGTGATGCATTGCTCTTAGTATATTATACTAGCATACTTAGCGATATCATGTGTGTATACTTGTACCTGTTGTTAAGTGGTAAAGAAAAATGTAGCATTTGTTTTTAAAGTTTCACTAGGGTAGTTTTACCAGTTATAATACAATTATACCTAGGACTGATCCTGTTGGCTAACAGCATCCTCGGCTGAGCAGGAATTGAGCATTAGTTCTTAAATAAAAATTGATAAATACTAAAATTATTTATGAAATATTAAATATGCAGTATACAGCTTTTATTTGTATAGTTAATTTTTAAGACTTTACTGATGCTTCATTCGAAATAAAATTATAATAAAATTTCTTTTCATTGATTTATTGTATGTGCATTGTTTGCGTGAGATCTGCTTCTCTTTGACAGATATTTTGTTTCTATTATGTAAATGCTGCTCAGGCTAGGCAAAGAAATTGCTAAAATCTCAGTCCCTTTTTTACAATCTAGTTACATAGTTTCATCCAATTCAATAGTTGTTTTATCTTAAGAGTATTTGTAGATATAATACAAACTTAATAGTAAAATAAAATAATGTGAATAATAAGAGATGTTAAATATCATTGTAAGCAGTAACATTTTGGTTGGTCCAATAGTAGCAAAAGTCGAAATTTAGGCGTCAGTCATGCAACCGTCGAAATAATGAATATAATAGTACTAAGGTGTCTATTAATTACAAGGACATTGATGAACAGAGCCAGAGATGACATCGGTTTAGCCACTGGCGCACTCTTCGTAAAAAACGTATTGTAGGATTCTAAACATGTTCTATGGACAATGATAAGTTAACAGTTCCTCTAAAAATTGGAAAAGAGTCGTGCTTGACTGTTTACCATGGTGGTTTTGCTTTCAACTATTGATCTAGGTTCAAATCTAGTACCTGCCGGTCGATGATACTTTTCTAGACATAAAGAACTTTAGTCTTTAAAGTGTGTTTAGTGTTGGTGTACTTTTGTTTTGAATTTGTTACTTTTGTTAGATTTCTTGATACTGGTTTAATATGTAAATGCTTAATATTCCTCATCTTGTTTGCTCAGTTCATTAGTTCACATGATTTATCAAGTTCAAGTGGAGACTAGTTTATTTTGTTAATTTCATACGATAATTAATCCTAACTTTATTTCAGTTTGTTACTACTGTTAATTATATTATTAGGAATATTGTTCTCAGTTCTTTTATATAATCAGTACATATTATATAATCAAACAAGGCATCAGTTCTCGTATAAAATCATTACATTTATCAAACAGTGCACCAGGTCTCTTATATAATTACTACAATTATCAAACAGTGCACCAGGTCTCTTATATAATCAGTACAATTATCAAACAGTGCACCAGTTCTCTTATATAATCAGTACAATTATCAAACAGTGCACCAGTTCTCTTATATAATCAGTACAATTATCAAACAGTGCACCAGTTCTCTTATATAATCAGTACAATTATCAAACAGTGCACCAGTTCTCTTATATAATCATTACAATTATCAAACAGTGCACCAGTTCTCTTATATAATCAGTACAATTATCAAACAGTGCACCAGTTCTCTTATATAATCAGTACAATTATCAAACAGTGCACCAGTTCTCTTATATAATCAGTACAATTATCAAACAGTGCACCAGTTCTCTTATATAATCAGTACAATTATCAAACAGTGCATCAGTTCACTGATGCCAGCTTCAATTTTGTATTTAAGTATAAAAATTGAGCATAGTATTACTACTTGTTGTTGGCCTATTAAGTGCTGACTATCTCTCTAATCTTCATATAGCCTTCAAAATCTACTAAGAGCTCAGCGGACTGTTGTCTCTTTTAACTTACACTGTTGTCTCTTTCTTTAGTATTTCTTTTCTTCACAACCTGTGAGAATTTGCTAAATATCTACTCCGGCTTCCCTAGGTGCATTATTGGACGTCCCTAACATCATCATTGGATGAGGAAACCGTCGTTAAACCTTTATTACTATTATTATTCCGAATTTGGCTCGTGTTCAGTATTTTCTGAATTTTAAATGATATCGTAACCTTTCTATAGGCCAGTGCCGCCAGTATATGAAGTAGATTGAAAATTGCGTCGCGAGACTTTTCAGCAGATTATGTTTTCTAACCAAGCATTTTTCTCTTAGGTAAATATAACTAGAAATTTATCATTACTAGATTAGTCACATAATGCAATAAGATCTGAATTCTACCTCTAGTGGTTCATTTTGAGTGACCTATAGGTTGAGCAACTGTTGGTAACGAGCTTACCTCATAAGCAGGAGGTCTTAGATTTAAATTCCAGCAAGACTGTAATTGAAATCTCCAGATAGTAGGCCTACTGTTCTTTGTATGATTCATTATACAATCACCATATCTACACTTTTTATCTGCATTTAATAGTGGGTAGTACTGCAAGATATATATATATATATATATATATATATATATATATATATATATATATATATATATATATATATATATATATTTATATTTATATTTATATTTATTTATTTATGTATTGCAAAGACTCAACCATTAGTTAAAATGACCTAAAGAAAATGACATTAATTTTGGTTTAATCTTACCTTAATCCATGTATTTTTTATTATTTTAAGTGCATTCGTTCGGTACATGTTCGTTAAATGTACGGGTATTATGTGTTGTACGTATTGTAGAAATTCTGCTGACTCTTGTACACTTTGAAACTGAATATATAATAAATACCTTGATATTTACTTTAATAATTATTATTCCGGATGCTAGGTTCAAATCTCTGTCAGTCTTTTGTAGCAAGTGTGTACGTTTTGCTTCTCAAATTTTTTCGAATATCATGCAGATACTGTTTGGCTTGGTATGATTTGTCATTTCCGGGAAATTTTGGCGCACTCCATGTTTTTTCTAGTGAAACTTTACGGAATTGAGAAAAGTTCTGTATTGATAAAACTAATGTTAACGTCAGTTTGCTCACTCAAAAGCGATGTCAGTGACGGGCTAGCCCAGGATTTGAACCCCGCACAATACTGATCTGCGGTCGAATATCTTACCGGCGATGTCGCCATATCGATTATTGCAGAGAATCAAGCTCATCATTTCTACAAGTTTCTTTTCGGTAAGCATAAAGGGTTGTTTAGCCGAACCAAACTAGCATTTGTTAACTGATTGGTGTGTTAATGAATTTGTTAGAATTTAGCAATGTACTAATGAACTCAAATCATTTGCCAGAGATACAGAGCTCTAGTCCGCGCTTTGTCTGCTACTAACGCCGCCTTTAATATCAAAGCGAAATGAGGCTGTAAGCGCCCTACCTCTGATTATTACTCCACATGTAGGTATGGTGAAAAGCTTAATTGGTGAATTGTTTGAAAGGTTGATGTTATCGGAAGTATCGGCCATCTATATCAATACCTTTATATAGGTGATGTCGGTAAGACATCTGACAGCATATCAGTGTGAGCGGGTTCAAATCCTGGGCTCGCCCGTCACTGATATTGCGTTCGAGAGATGAAACTGACGTTAACATCGGCTTTACTTTAAGTACAACCTTCACACAAAAAATCGTCACTGCTAATATGCAATCATTGCAATGAGGTGGCACATAACTGAAGTGAAAAATTGAAACGGGTTCTGATCCTGGCTGCAGCCCATCTCTCTCTCTCTCTCTCTCTCTCTCTATATATATATATATATATATATATATATATATATATATATATATATATAAGCCTATATGAATATTTTATAGCTTTACGAGACTATGTTAAATAGTACAATGTACAGTATCTAAAGTTTTTGTACGCATTAAAAGCAAGTAAAGCTAATGTTAACGTCAGTTTCCTCACTCGAAAGCGCTGTCAGTGACGGGCGAGCCCAGGATTTGAATCCTGTACAATTTTTGTTGTATTATTATTATTAATACAGTAAGAATGTCTAATTAAAAATACTGCTCCTGTACTAGTATGGGTATTTGTAACTGATTCTGGTCATAGTAACAACAGTGGCTATATGAAATTTTGAGACTTCATCAGGTTCTGCTAACTCTGTCGTCGTCAGTCATATGCATTGTTTTGTAAACACTCATTCTTATGCACAGCCATTTTATATCTTAAATATAAAATGAACTACAATTTAATCTAAAACTAGAAATTCTATTGCTGTCCTAAATTATATTGCTATTGTATTGCTCTTACTGACCTCTAGCTTGGTAGGAAGAACTAGCTTGACTTATAGGACACCTTATTGCTTTCACTGTTAGCATTAAGGTGCGCATGCAGCTTAGCCTGCAGACAACATCTGAAGTATTAGCTAACAAGTCCGCAAGCATCATCAAGAGCTTTACTAGCTAGCAGCTGCATTATTGGTTAGCAGTCAACACGCAGCTGTTTGATGAATTATTGGTTAGCAGTCGACTTGCAGCTGTTGATGAATCATTGGTTAGCAGTCGACATGCAGCTGTTGATGAATTGTTGGTTAGCAGTCGACATGCAGCGGTTAATGAATTAATGGTTAGCAGTCGACATGCAGCTGCTTGATGAATTATTGGTTAGCAGTGGACATGCAGCTGTGTGATGAATTGTTGGTTAGCAGTCGACATGCAGCTGTGTGATGAATTGTTGGTTAGCAGTCGACATGCAGCTGTTGATGAATCAATGGTTAGCAGTCGACATGCAGCTGTTGATGAATCATTAGTTAGCAGTCGACATGCAGCTGTTGATGAATCATTAGTTAGCAGTCGACATGCAGCTGTTGATGAATCATTAGTTAGCAGTCGACATGCAGCTGTTGATGAATCATTAGTTAGCAGTCGACATGCAGCTGTTCGATGTATTAACAGGAAGGAACAAAACAAGGAACACACATTCAATTTGTACTCACAATAACAGAAGTTCGCAATCTGTGCCCATGTACCAAGCAGAAATAACGTACGTGATAATATATCATAGAATCGATATTAAACTACCAGCTGAGCAGAATGTTAATCATCAATCATTGTTCATGAAAAAATAATTGAATGTTAGAATCGTAGCAAGTTGCATCTTAATATGCCATGCCATGAAGTGAAAAATGAACATAACAAAAATAAGTTACACAAAGACTTTAAAGTCTATTCTATATTCCATCAGTGTGCTGGCTCGCTATACGAAATACACACTCGTTGTCAAGTCAACAGGCTAAGACCGATTAAGTCAGTGCAGGTTTTACCTTTAAGAATAATCCTCTTTCCAGGTCAATAGTATAAATAGTGATAAGTTAGATAGCATAGCAGAAAATTATTTATCTGTATCCAGCATAATAAAGCAAAAAAGTCATCCTGAACTGCTGTTAGGCAGATTAGAGAGAGAGAGAGCGGGAGGGGTATAGAGAGAGAGAAAGATCAATAGAACAAATCAAATGAGCAGAAACTGATGCTGCCAACGCATATCAATACAACTAAACATAGCGCATATTGAGCTACCTATAATTCATATTCATATTTTGTCTGCTAGTTGATTAATCCACTGCAGAACTAAACTAAATCATTTTCATATTCTCTCCAGCTAGTAATTAATTCATTGTCCTACTAGGTTAACTATAAGAAATATTCATAGTGCACAATGAATAACAATATTAATCGTTCTTTAGACAAGATTAAATCAGAGATGATTCAATATGCAAAGTCCGCATACACTGAATAATTCATGCGTTGGAATCTAGAAGTTCGAGAATAATCCGAAAAAAATTGCACGTGTTACACCCAACTACGGTACTACCTACACAAATTTCTGGAAACACCTCAGAAAGTGGTCTAAAATAGAGACATCTATGTATAGAAAGCCCTTCAGGACAGATCAATACGTTGCACTGATTAATGCAGTCCTGACAGGCACGAGACAAATTGCATGAATTTACGCCGATGATCCAATTAAATCAACTAGCAACCATAAAAAAGTCAAAAATAGATAAAACATCGAGCCAATGAGTAATTTCAAAATAAGTGCATATAAACGCCAGATAAAAAGTAACTAAAAACTTTACTCTTCGACAAGCAGCAACAAAATCTAACTGCCACTAACAGACAGTTTATGAATCGCAAATGCTAATCACTCCAGTTACTTTACTAAATCATTAACTTAGTAATGCGAACCACTAGGACGGATATACCAAACCAAGTCGGTAGTAATCTGAAGTGAAACACTGCACAAACAAAATTTGTGTGACATATTTTTTGTAAATATAAAATTGTTATTAACTGCAAATAAAATGAACATACTTAAAAGAACCACTTAAAATTTTCTACGAGAACAATACACAGTATTACGCACACTGAATGAATATCAACACAAGTACGGTTCATGATTGCAGACGTACGCTAGAAACAGTTTTATCCACATAGCACAGGTACAATCAATGTCAGATCTGAAGACCCAAGCTCTACTTTATTTTTAAGCTTTGCCCCTTATCCTCATGAATAACTCATGCATTAATGCTTCAGCAACTTAATTATTTATAATTAATCACGCCTGCAATGATTGACTGATGATATATATCATCATCATCATCATGCTCCCTTGAATCCTTGACCGATGATATATATATAAAGCATTAAAACTTAAAATTCTAAACCCCTAAATGTATAAAACCCCCTCCCCAGCGTCCTTAATCTAACTTAAAAATATCCACGTCCCTGAGATCCAATTACAATTAAGTTTAGCCCTATCTTACGCAGCCCCCACCCCAACCACCCTGTTTGCTCAGTAAAACAGCAGAGTCGATATGAGCTATAACAATAGCGACTGCAGACACTCCTTAGAGAGCGACAATGTTACACAATGTTGTACAGTAGCAGCGATACAACGAGTGATTCAAACGTCTTCCTCGTCCTCATGCTTTCTCTTCACTCCACGCTCGTGCTCCTCTGTAATACAGCAATCAATCAATGAATCGTGAATTGCACTGTCACCATGAGTACATCAGTCTAGCATCCTCTCATTCATCACTCAGTGAATCATTCTAGCATCCTCTCATTCATCACTAAGTGAATCATTCTAGCATCCTCTCATTCATCTCTTAGTGAATCATTCTAGCATCCTCTCATTCATCTCTTAGTGAATCATTCTAGCATACTTTCATTCATCACATTCTCTTCACACGCAAGTTGAAGTATAATCAATAAATAGCCCAATCAAGAAATTTACCTTAAGTAAGTTAAGGCAAGCATTAATTCATTTAAACTACAAATTTGGCCTACATATATTTCGTAATCCTGCTGGACATAGCAAATACATGAAGAAGGATAGATCAGAATATTCTAGTCAATCACACAATATACACACTGTTTCAGAAACATAAGCTAATTATTAATATAATTATTAATTATTAATCTATTGCTAAGAGCATCAGAATATTAATGGATCTGAAAATTTACTCCTGATCTTTTGCAAATAATAGAGAATCAGTAGCATTCACTCCACAATACTGTCCAATATCACAATATCTAGGACACTAACCATCATCACCATCTTCATCGTCTTCATCATCGTCCTCATCATCGTCTTCATCATCTTCACCATGACCTCTGCCCAGTCCTTCTCCATCCTCGCTGTTCTGTTGACAAAATTACAAGTGAATATTAGATATAATAAGTATTAATAATTACAATTTCAAGCGGTATGAGACACTGGGCTGGGACTTAACTAAAATACTGTGCAATCATGAATGTAGATAACTAGGAACATATCTGTAGCAATTTTACTCACACATGCTTGAGCCAGTGGCGATGTCGGTCAGATATTCGACCACGGATCAGTATGTGCGGTTCAAAATCTGGGCTCGTCCGTCAATGACAACGCTGTCGAGTGAGGAAACCGACGTTAACATTAGCTTTTAGCATTACCAATAACTGAATGCTTAGAATATTGCTCAAGGGTAACAAGATTTTCAGTGAACACCATAGGATTGTATTTACTCCGCAGTACAGAGAATATTAAGCATCCCCAAGTTGCTGACGTAAACAGAAAATTACAGCAATCGTCTTGATTACCTGGTTAATAAATAATTTATCAGCGATTGCTGGTAGTGTCCTGCATGCAAATCTGCCCAGTAAGTCAATATCAAGAGTCAAGCACATTTTCAAATGAACAAATCATTATGCACACACCATCGAATTAAAAAAGACAATGTCTTAACAATCACTTCATAGGACATTCAATAGTAATTGAATGTCTTAGTAGTGTAGGGGTAACGTCATGAACTTTTAAATGACAGATCCTAAGGTGAATTAAACCCTCGTGGGTTTGAATCCCAGCCGAGCTGATCTGAGAGTAAAATTCCGGACATTCGGACTAGTTATACGTAAAATGGTCTAAATTGCCTAACGGTTTAAACATGTGGTATTAAAAGTGGCAGATATCAACATAGTTCATTATTTTACTATAGTGTATGTTTTGCTTTAGTTTTATTTTAATAATGAAACGATATACTTGGTGACTCGTGCAACAGTTTAGTAATTCACTAAACATTGGCAGAAAACAAGGAAATGCACCTACATTAAGAATGACAATTGGGTTATTCCATATCAACTGGTCCAATGCTTCCCAGGTGACCATCTCAGATTTAAAAGATATTTTAACAGTGTTAAGTAAAATATGTTTCTAGGCTAGATTTAAAATTTAAAATCATTCGGTTGACCGGTTGGGGAGTTATGGCAGTCATTTCGACGCCACCGTAGATCCATTTTGGTGCGAAAAATGAAACTCGAGTTATTTTTTCTCTACCTTGAACAGCTATAATTTGGCTATTTATGGTCCTATCCATATGAAACTTCCCAACAATGTTATATTTGATGCATAGATTCAGAAAAAGCACTCGGAATTCAAGTGGCATGTATATCTTGGCTGCTAGAACAGCTCAAACTTGATGTTTTGCAAAAGTAAAAAATTTTGAAAAGTTGGGAGTCCTGATAATTCTCAAAATTGACCAACCACATTATTGCAAGCCATTTAGTTTAATAATATGGACATATCGCAATAACATGAAACACTTGTCACCCTCTGAAGCAGCTTGGATTTAGAAAACCAATAGCTCAAACTTTAAAAAAATTCAAGCATCACCCAATTTTTGGACAACTTCAAGGCCATGGTTAGGCATGTAGCTGTGTGAAATAGGACACTTAGCATTTTTATAAAGTGATTAGAATTTTCATACAGTACTTCAAAGTTGAAAGAAAATTTATCCGAACCCGATTTTCACCCAACTTCACCCACCGGACTACCCATGTTGACAGTTGCGTAGATCCTTCAAACTTATGCCATTTATAGGTTATTATGTTATCAACATCCTGTAAAAAGATTAGCTTCTCATCTCGTTTCTAAAGTATAGGTATTTAACTAATTTCATTAGTTGATGCCAACCGATGGTGTGCCATCTAGCTGTTTTTGGCGTTCATAAGTGTTTTATATTATTTTGAGATGTCCAAATTATTAAACTAAATAGATTTCTTGCATCTGCTTTGTAAATATTTAGAATGAACGGGTTTCAAAGTTAGCTTTCGTTAATTTCAAACATATCGAAACTTAATGAAGCATAAAGTTTGAGCTGGTGCAATTGCCAAGATATACATGCCACATGAATTATGAGTACATATGCTGAATCTATGCAATATTTATAGTACTTTGGATTAGTTTCATATAGATAGGACCATTATAATTAAAATTATAAGCATTTTAATTTTTTGTGTAAAAATGACCTTCGGTGGGTATGTTTACATGGCTATTGCTATATGTTCTGATAGAGTTGAGAAATAAATATTTTTACAGTAAGTTAGAAACATACCGACCTGTAAATAGGAGTAGTTTGAAGGTTATGATCAACTGCCTACATGCCTAACCGTGGCCTTGAAGTTGTCGAAAAATTGGGTGAAGCTTGAATTTTTTAAGGTTTGAGCTACTGGTTTTCTAAATCCAAGCTGCTTCTGAGGGTGACAAGTGCTTTATGTTATTGAGATATGTCCATATTATTATACTAAATGGCTTGCAATAATGTGGTTGGTCAATTTTGAGAATTATCTGGACTCAAAGTTGGCTTTTCAAAAATTTCTACTTTTGCAAAACCTCAAGTTTGAGCTGCTGTGGCAGGCAAGATATACATGCCACTTGAATTCTGAGTGCTTTTTCTGAATCTAAGCATCAAATATAGTACTGTTGGGAAGTTTCAAATGGATAGGACCATAAATAGCCAAATTATAGCAGTTCAAAGTACAGAAAAAATAACATGCATTTCCTTTTTCGTGCCAAAATGGATCTACGCTGGGGTCGAAATGACCGCCATAACTCCCTAACCGGTCAACCGATTGATTTTAAATTTTAAATTTAGCCTAGAGACATATTTTACTTTACACTGTTACAATATCGTTTAAATCTGAGAGGGTCACCCGGGAAGATTTTCTAAATTTGGACTAGTTGACATAGTTGACACTAGTTGACCCAATTATGTTAGCCTTTACAGATACATATTCAACAAGCAAACATATCGCAAAGTGATTTAACAGTTTTCACAGTTTAGCAGTGAAGAGCACACATACCTCTCCCTCACTTCCTTCGCCATCTTCTTCTGTTATCACATAAAAACAATACATCACTATGTAAGCTTACACTATAAATTATTCAGTAGAACCAATTACACTTGCAATACAGCAAAATTGCCAAGGTGTGCTTATGAATTTGAAGAGCCTATGCAGCCGGCCAAAAAAGCATTTTTATGCAGTACCAATGACACCTTCATCGTCATTATCAAAAAGTATCAAAACACTAGTATCATACCATTTATGGCACAAATTTAAAAAACTAATATCAAGATATATTCTAAATGCATCATATCAAGCACAGCCAATATGTGCCAAAATATGCCAATATATGAATGAATATATAATAGAAAATTATATAATATAATATAATGTAATATGGTAACTGTTTCACAACTAAGAATTAGTGAATACACTTTGTTGTACAAATTCCCTGCTAAAGAAGAAACACACAAACGGCCCTAACCTCCGTCAATGCCGTCTTCCACCTCGCTGTCGTCCTCATCTTCTTGATCATCTCTGTCGCTGCCGTCGAGGAAGATGAGCTGATCCAGCAGCTCAAACACCTTCTCTCTGAAGTCCTTTGGCTCACTCACAGGACAGCCAGCCAGCTCCAGCTTACGCAGCGACTTGAGAGCTTTCTACACAAATAGCATTAGCTCAATAGAAGAATAACAAACAAAAATAAACTCAACTACATAGCTTGTTCCAGCTTCTAGAGAGAGAATGACTTTTCATATTCTAGATACTTCATATACCACGATTTGTACTTATTAATACAAACATAGATACACACAATCACACATACCACTAGGTGGAGCCAGTGGCGATGTCGGTAAGTGATTTGCCCGCAGATCAGTATATGCGGGATTCAAATCCTGGGCTCGCCCATCACCGACATCGCTTCCGAGTAATGAAACTGACAATAACATTTGCTTTACGAGCTTGTTAGGTAGAGCTTATCAACACAATAAACAACTTTTAAATTTTATCAAAATTCAAACGACTCTCATGATGCATGGTCAGAGAAACAAAACATGAGAGGTAGCACTGCAGTTTAAAATAACACGACCAGGAACACTTTACTGAACACTACTTCTAATGAAAGTTGTTGTTGCTACAGATTAGACAGTATACTTAGAAACGACATCAACATAACAAACGATTTGATACACTCACGAGAGATTCAAGGCAGGCGATGTCTTTGATTGTGTTGGCACTGAGAATGAGTTGAGTAAGTGCCGGACATCCCACTAGATAGGTCAGATCTTCATCTGTTAGCTTGTTGTTTGCTAGGTCGAGCTACAAAAATAATAACAATAATTTAATTATTTAATTTAATAATCAATAATTTAACAACAGCTGAGCCATCAAGAAATTAATTCACCAGTAAGCAACATTTCAGAATGTTGTTACTAAGCAACCAATTCTGTAATTATTCATCAGTTCCATTAGTATAACAATTGACTAATAGTTTCTTCAATAACTTAAATGATTAACTAGTAAAATGATCACTGAAAAAGACATTTATAGTAATGAAGAATTTATTTAAGTCTTCGCTCCATCATACTATTTGTAAATATAGAAATTAGCTGTTCTTAGCGATGATAGTTAAATAACGAGCTAATAAATATAAAAATCTATAGGACCTAGACTGATTTTCTTTAAGGATCTGTTGTATTAGTTAACGGTACAAGTTAATTACCTTTAGAGCTCATTTGGGTATATACTTCCAAAGTCGAAACCTTTCAAACTGTCATCATAAACACAAACATAACTTACAAACCTTCTTAAGATTTGGCAAGCTAGGAAAGCCTTTTAGAGTGGTGAGACCACATCCGACTGCACTCAACTTTTCCAGATTTACGTATTCCTTGGTGATAACAGTCAACTGCGTGCATGGGCAGTCATCTAATATCAGCTCATCCACCTGAGTGAAATCGTACAAATGAAGTAAGACAGTACAGCATATTAAAATATTTAAAAATCGCAAGTCTTCCTTTTTAAATTCTAAGCAGAAGCTGGGGATGGAATTTACAAACTATCTTATAGGTATATTTCCCTAGCTAAAGGCTACACCAGCAGTAAACTAAATACACATAGAACTGGTAGATTTACATATCGTGATGAGCGTAAACTTAAATTGTGAGCAGGAATTATGTATGGCCCCTAC
The DNA here is from genome assembly GCA_905160935.1 of Enchytraeus crypticus. Taxonomy (NCBI): domain Eukaryota; kingdom Metazoa; phylum Annelida; class Clitellata; order Enchytraeida; family Enchytraeidae; genus Enchytraeus; species Enchytraeus crypticus. The sequence continues at coordinate 194,328 of CAJHZI010000600.1, forward strand.
TCATTTAACTGAGCATTATACTATAGAGAAACTAACAATGAAATAATATCTTATCAGTCCTCATCATCAGTTAGGACGATTTCACTTAAAATCATGCAAACCAGCGTCAGTAAGCAACAAATATAAAGTGTTAAACAATATCTGTTATACATACTTGGTTACGATCACTTAATTGCAATTTTTCTCATTTTTACTTTCTATTCATACTTAAAATGGCTTGAAGGCTTCTCATGGAGGTTTATATAATTACATTATAATAAAAAGCTCAAAAAATACCTCTTCGATTGGTCGTCCAGCGACTTCCTCTTCGATTCTCTTATCAATGGTCGCCATATTTCTGTCCTAAACGCAGTAAATCCTAACGAATCCTAAAATTAACTCTCACAGAATTGCTTTCAGTGAATTCAATGTTTTCTTTCACTTCACAAACCACGGCTTGGCGTCGGTCTTTGTCTTCTCAACACAATAGCATGAATATTTAGTTTAGCAGTTACCTGAAGATAACACTTCTCTGATAAATTAACGACTATAAGATAGGTTATATATTATTGATTCCAAGGAATAGATACTTTACAGGAAAACAATTTTCACTTACTTATTAAAATATATATTCAAATGCGTTCATACGAAACTAAATATTTTAACAATCTTAGAAAAAGTGGATAAAAGCCGCACCGGGTCATCTAGATGTAGATGTTTCTCAACAGGGTACATGCTCCAAAGAAAATATACCATATGAAGAATTAATTCCTAATCATATTATAGAACATAACTATAGCATAAAGCGAGAAATGGGTATAAATATTGATCAGCAGTTTGCAGATGATATTGCATATGTAAGCACATGCAAAGATATAACAGACAAAATTCAAAAGGAAGTCAATGAAAAACTGAATAAGAGAGATTTAAAACTAAACACGGATAAAACAGAAAAATATACCATTGGAAACAAAAATGATCAGGAATGGAAGAAATGCAAATATTTAGGTTCTTACTTGGATACTGAAAGAGACATGATCCATAGAAAGCAATTGTGTATGGCTATTTTTAATAAATACAAGATGAAACTAACAAATGGCAAAATAACAATGAAAACAAGAATAAATATATTCAATGCTTATATTGTGCCAGTTTACTTATATAATAGTGAGCTATGGACATTAACTTCAAAACAGGAACACGAAATTGACATATTTCATAGAAGTCTAATTAAGAAAAATACTTAAAATATATTACCCTCACATTATAAGCAACGATAACTTATAAATCAGAACAAATGAAAAAAATATAGTCTTGCAATTAAAACACGAAGACTAAAATGGATAGGTCACTTACTTAGGTTACCGAACAATGCGCCTGTAAAACTTGCTTTAAATGAGAATAAAAAATCTCGGACAAAACAAAGAGGTTGTCAAAATAAACAAACATGGATCAAATTAGTAAATAAAGATCTCAAAGATATAAATCAGAATTTGAACATATTGGATGAGGGCATCTGTGATCTGGATGAGGATAGAGAGAAGTGGAGTCAATTAACCTTGAAGCCTACTGCAGGGTCCAAATAGGACGTAGTGCAGTCTCAGCAGTAGAAATACATGTTTACAGAAAGAACAACAACAACAATAATAATTATAAAAAGTAAACACGCAATACAGTGAAATTATCAACTATGTTGATATCTGTCACACTTTACCGTTACATGATTTAACCGTTAGGCAATTTAGTCCAATTTCCGTATAACCAGTCCAGTGACTGTCCGAGATTTTACTCTCAGATCAGCGCGGCTGGGATTCGAAGCCGCGGGGAGTCATTTACTTCTGGATCTGTCATTTAAAACTTCATGACATTACCCCTACGAGATTGAGACATTGTTGTTTATATCTTATAAACAACAATCATAACAATATGATTAGAGTGTTTAGTACTATTCTCCACGACCACATAACACTGCTATAATAATAATTTTGGCTTTTATAAATTTGCGACACCTCAACAACTATCAAAAATCCCTTTCTCTCACTTCTGACTTAGCCATCACGCCAGTTTCCTCTGTCAATTAAGAGCTTCGGTGTCATCCTCGACTATAAAAAGTAAACACGCATTATAGTGAAATGATCAACCATGTTGATATCTATCACTTTTTACTACCACATGTTTAAACCGTTAGGCAAGATATTCCATTTTCCGTGCAACCAGTCCAGTGAATGTCCGAGGCTTTACTCTCAGATCTGCTCGGCTGGGATTCGAACCCACGAGTGTTAAATTCAGCTCAGGATCTGTCATTTAAAACTTCATGACGTTACCCCTACGTAATTAAGATATTCTATTATTTATATTATATTAATTATTATCTTATTATACTATTATTTATATTATTTATTATATTATAGCATCGTAATTACATTCCACGATCACATCACCAAAACTTCACAGGCTTGCTTCTTCCACATTTGAAATCTGCGTCGGATACGACCATTTCTACCATCGATGATGCTCTCGTGTAATCCAAACTGGACTATTGTAACTCCTTGTTCCTGAATATCCCAAGCTTACGTGATATCGGCAGATTGCAGTTCATCCAAAATTCCCTCGTACGTGCAGTTTTCCGCTGCTCTAAGCACAGCCTTCCTCTATGCAGTCATCTACTAGGTCCTCTAAGTTAACTACTTTAGAGCCACCTAGCATTCCGTCTCGAAGTATAAGCTCTCCAAGCGCTCCTTCCAACACACTGCTCCTCAGATCTGGAATTCACTTCCTTCCACTTTGCGCACCCCCTCATCTTCTCCTGATCACCCTTTCCTAATATATCTCTCTCTCTTAGTGCACTGCCTACTGGCAGGTCCATGGTACATAACGCCTCCACTCTTCTCTGTCTTCCGCCTTCCTCTTCACTTCCACATATGAGTGGATCTTTAAATCATCTAACATACCTAATCTCGGCCTGCCCCTGCCTCTTTTGCCTTCCATTCTACCTTCTATGACCTCTTTTAATAGACCTTCCCCCCTTAGAATGTGTCCTATCCATCTCTTCTTCCTATTTCTTAAAACATTTATCAACTGTCTATCTGTGCCAACTCTCTCCAGAACTTCCTCATTTGTAACCTTTTGAGTCCAGCTAATCCTCTCCATTCTTCTCCAAATCCACATTTCCAATGCCTCCAGTTTCCTAATGTCTTCCTTTCTTAAGGTCCATGTTTCACATCCATATATAATAGGTGGTCCAAACCAAAGTTTTCACTATCTTTATCTTTGTGTCTTTCTTTAGACTTTTTGTTAATAGTTCTTTTCTACTACCAAAGGCCGCTTTTGCTTGTGCAATCCTACTGCAGATTTCTGTCTCACATTTCCCATAATCGGTTATAGTATGACCCAAATATTTGAAACTCCTTACCTGTTTCAATTTCGTACCATTTATTGTGATACTAACTTCACCTTTATTATTGGACACTCTCATATTTTTATATTAATCTTCATGCCATATCTTAGGGCCGTATCATTCAGCCTATCCATTTTCTTCTGCAATCCAATCTCGCTGCCCGCTACCATTCCTTGGTCATCTGCAAATCGTACATCTTGTAACAAATTCCCTCCTACTTTTATTCCTTCTTCCAAGTCTTCCATGGCTTCCTAATATATATACAGTTTTGTAGACGATTGAAGGCTTGTATCTATGACCTCTCCTGCTCAACCATTGCACAGGAACTGAGACCAACAGGTATTAAAACTTCCATTCCACTATCCTCCCTCAGACTGACATCTTAGATTTTGGCTCGCACTGTTTTGGACCCCACACTCTGCTCATCGGTTTGGATTTGGTACCATGGTGCTCAATGTTGTCATGTACGACAGTAGCACTCTAATTTTGTTGTTGTTGTTATTACTCAGTAAATCGTGCTCAGAATTGTTTTGTGATTCTAGCTTGTGATAACATTGGTTATGATTTCTGGAAATAATGTAAACAAAGATGCCTGATTAAACAAATTGTTGCTATATTTTATATACTGTATTATGTCTAGTTTGTGTTACCTTTATTCTTGATTTATTAAGCTTATTTATTTGGCTGTTGCTTAAAAACGTCACAAAAAGCTTGATCGTGTCATAGATAGCTGTACCTATGTAAGTAAACCTCCATTCCACTTGTATCCTTCCTTGGACGTAAGTCCCGGATTGTAGTTCGCACCGTTTTTGGAACCTATTCTCTTCTGATCGGTTGGATTTGATTTCATAACGCTCATTGTAGTCGTGGACAACGGTAACACTAATTGTGCCGTTTATGGTGTTATATGGACGTTGCCTTTTCATATTACAGACTTTGATCTGAACAATACGGCATTGAAAGATGTTATGAAGATTAACATCAAAAAGACTAAAGTGATGAGATTGCTCCAGGAAAGGGTAAAGTCAATATCACAATAAAGGGTACGAACTAGGAACAAGTAAGGAGTTTCAAATATCTAAGTCACACCTTAACAGACTATGGAAAATGCTAGACAGAAATTTGTAGTCTAATTGCACATGCAAAGCAGGTCATCGGCAATAGGAAAGAGCTCTTTAACAAAAAGTCTAACGAAACCACATGAATGTGAAACAGATTCGTTAAGGAAGGAAGATGTCAGAAAACTAGAAGCGTTGAAAATATGGATATTGAGAAGAATGGAAAAGATTAGCTGGACCCAAAAATTTACAATGGAAGAAGTTATGAAGAGAGTGGGTAGCACTGGGTACAGATAGACAGTTGATAAATGATATAAGAAATAGGAAGAAGAATTGGATAAGACACATTCTAAGGCGGTATAGTTTACTAAGGAGGTCATAGAAGGTAGAATAGAAGGAAGAAGAAGAGGGAGACCAAGATTAGTTATGTTAGAAGATTCACTCATATGTGGACATGAAAAGAAAACAGAAGACAGAGAATAGTGGAGGTGTTATGTACCATAGCCCTGCCAGTAGGCAGTGCACTAAGAGAGAGAGAGAGACTGGTATTTTTTGTATTGGATTTGCTTCATATTTTGATCTTCTTGATGTTCTTCCTGTCGGCTTGGCTTTTGTACCGTAATACTCAATTTTGTCACTGATGACAGTATCCTTTAAACATAACATAACATAACTTAACGGCACACTGGGTCAGGAAGCATAGATGCTTGTTTAAGACCCATTCCCTCCTTCCTCTCCATGGTTATTAGTAATCGTTGCCTTTTTGGTGGCGCAAAACCTCCTAAACCTCCTCGGAGTTAAGAAAACTAATAATTTTAAAATAATATTTGATTAATAGAAATGTAATTAATTAATTGAGATATTATTGAGTAATCAGCTAATTAATTACTTAGTTATGAACTGTTACAACTAATTGATTACATATTAATATATTATAACTTAAATTATTTAACTCACAGAAGGGACAGCCTAGACTTGTTGGCGAATAGATAAATAGTGCAAGATATTCAATCTAATCATTTCAATATGGTGAGCCAAGGGAGTGTATATTTAATCCATTTTCATTCATGTTAACCGTAAATCAAATACTAGTAGTTGACTTAGCATTGTCTTATTTGCATATTGTTATAATATATATATATATATATATATATATATATATATATATATATATATATATATATATATCAATAGAAAGAGTTAAAGTCTGGGATATTCGCAGGACTGGTAAATGGATAATTGATTATTTAACTGTCTGATTGTTTAAAATTCTAATATTTAAAATGATATCATCTTGGCTGATCGTTTGCGTTTGCTGTAATATGTTTTTAGGCTCAATGTCAGAGAAATTTAGTTTTTGTTGTTTTGCAACTTCTTAAATTAAGCAATTATTTTCTACAAATACATGTATACATAATGCATGTTTAAACTGGCTTTGTATTAAATTAGGCATTATGATTTTTTGTGCTGACTTTGTGTAAATTATGTAGTATTTGCTGCACAGATTATTTAAGGAAAGGGCAACTTTCATATTTAATTTTAGCAGAAGTAATGAGAAAATCTTTAGGTTTGAGGTTAAATTAAGTAGTTAAAACAATTTGTAAGTATTGCTGCGAGAATTTTGTAGCATACAAAATTATTTTTAAGAATGTATTGACTTTATTGCAAACTGATTGTCTACCTAAGTTTACTAATATATGGTAAGAGTTTGAGGTACCATAATTCTGCTAATTCTAAGTAGCGTGGGTTTAGGTATCTAAAATCTGTTTCAGTCCAAATAGGGATTTAAATATGTTTAAGCTGCCTTAAACTGTCTTAATAATTTTATAATAAAACACCTACTTAATAAGCCTTTGATCATAATGAAAATTATTACTAACTCCTTGGTATTAATGCTAAAAACTTACGTATATTTTTTATAATTACTCAAATGATCAACATTAAGATGAAAATTGATTAGTTAGAACTGATTAGTTGGGTTTGTTGATGCTTTGCTCTGCAAAGTGGCTTACAATTTTAAAATAATTTTTGCTGTTTATGTGCTGCCAGCAGAATATTGGATGAATCCTTTAATTTAATTTCTATTCAAATAATTGTGTATTGTATTTTTGTGTAACAGAACACCATTGTATGCTGACATACTGATGCTCTTTGGTATCTCCGTGCTCTGGAAATTGTTATATATTAGACTCAGAGATAGGAAATGTCCAGGCAGAGAAGTCAATCGTAAGTACCAAAAGTAAAAGCTTTTAGAGCTAATGTAAATGTCAGTTTCCTCGCTTGAAAGCGATGTCAGTGACGGGAAAGCCCTGGATTTGAACCCCGCACATACTGTTCCGCGGTCGAGTATCTTAAAGACACATCCACTGGCTCCAGTTGGTGGCAATATTACCGGCTGGAGCCAGTCATGATACAAAGAATACTAATTTGTTTTCTCAATCCAGAGGGAAATGTTAAAGATTCGCTCCCATGCTTTGCTAATGCCATGCTAATGCCATGCTAGTGCCATGCTAGTGCTATGCTAATTCCGTTCTAATGCTATGCTAATGTCATGCTAATGCTATGTGTGTCATTCTAATACTCTGATAAAGCTGTATTAATGCCAGGCTAATGTTGTAGTAGTGTTGTGCTATTGCTATGTTAGTGCTATGCTAATGCCTTGTTAATGCCATACTAATTTTTAATGCCTTGCTAATGCCATGCTAGTGCTATGTTTGTGTCATTCAAATGCTATGATAATGTCATGCTAATGTTATGCTAATGCCATGGCAGGGATTTGCTAATGCCACGGTAGTCATAGGCAAATGCTGTGCTGATGCTGATGCTAATACTTTGCTAATGTCATTTAAGTGCTATGATATTGCAATGCTAATACTATTCTACTGCCATGGTAGTTCTATGATAATGCTGTACTAATGCTATGCTAAATCTATGCTGGTGCCATGGTATTGCTATGCTAATGCCATGGTAGTGCTGACTGAATAACTAGCAGTTAAGCTATCAAGCTGTCAAAAGTCATGACTAGTCGCCAGTCTGAACGTCTGCCCAAATAGAATTGAGTGATCAAGTTGTCATTGCCTTTTCTTAATTAAGTGCTAAAGTTTTCTTTTTCTTTTTTACTACTATTTAGATAGCTCCTCCGTGACAAAAGGCATTTTAGATCTAGCTATTTGTTAATAATAAAGGGCCATTTGTAGTTAATAACAGACTTAACTACCTAATAAACTAGGTAGTTTGTTTGATTAGCTTATAATACGTTAGATTATGTGACATTAGCAGTTACCTCCGTTAGGCAGGTCAGAATTGTTGAGTATAAAGTGGATAATCTAATATGCTATCTATCTCTACTTTCAAAATTAAAACAGTACTGAATATGTTATTGCATTACATTGGTTATGTGTGATGGAGATTGCATTAAATGGGTTACATTTGATGGAGCTGTAATACTAGATGGAGTTATTGATTAATTATTTTTTGTGCTTTGCAGAACGGCTGGTGCAAGTCTCTATGAGGTACTTGACATTCAAAAAGAAGCGACGCAGGAAGATATTCGAAAGGCGTATAGAAAGGCAAGTTCGCAAATATTGTAAAATAGGTCTTGTCAGATAGATTCATATTGAGTTTCTCTTAATGATTCTTACTTAAACCTTTTTTTGATTCTTACTCCATTAGTTCAATTGCCACAAATATCACATCAAGTGTAGTCGTACATTGCTGGCATTAGTTTGCTGTAGCGCTTCAGATTTTCTGAAAATTGACAGGTTCATGCATTCTGAGGATGGTGAAATCTGGTGACACCAGTATTGTGGAAATGAGTGCTAAAAGTGTACTAGTTTCAGCTCTTGAGCGCTACCTATTTAATCGCTAAATTAGTTAAGTGGTAATTATATGATCAGCTTTATATTTAATTACTTAATATATCTCAATTTTTAAGCTACTTTTAAGCAAGTTCCTTTATGAAAGTTTTGTTCAATTGGTGTATCTTTTATTCTGTATCAGTTTTTAGAAATTTCAATTGCTGAGCTGACAACAAATCAAAGCTGCTAAATTAATAATATTTTTCCTGAACATCGTATTACAATCAGTGATCTTTGTGAATGTTAGGTGTTTCTAGTGTTGATAGAAGAGCATCTGACCTGATAGAGCAATGCGAGCCATGTTATGCTGTTTTAATTCAACGCAGTTACTCAATGATAATTGCTTCAAAAGGCAAGACAGCAATGAAGATGCTTATCACTGTCACTGTGTAAATTCAGTAGTTTATTTGATATTTAGCTTGCTCTGAGATTTCACCCTGATAAAAATCCTGACAACCCTGATGCTACCAGAAAGGTTTGTCCTGAACTTTTCTCTGTTGTAGTTTGATCTGATTTTAATTACCAAGATAATTTTAGTTAATGATGTATTAAATTTTTTTAATTAGTTTACCGTGTTATAATGGTCTTTTCATTGATTTAGCGTACTTTTTTTAATTTGAGAGTTTTTAGGGTCCAGCTTAAGAACAATGTTTAGGTATTTATATTATTTAACTTTGGAAGATTATTATTTTACTATTCTTTGTTACGGACTGTTCAATTCAGTAAATCAATAATGCAGCATTAAGCACATTTGTAGCATATAGCTTGTCGAAGATCCAGACTGTTGCTGCTGAGATAGGGTGCAGGTGGAGAAATAATTGTAGTGTCAACAATTCTTAAAATAATTTACTAAGGTATTAAGTAAACATTAAATTGTAAAAAATTAAATAAGTTAAACACTATGCAGTAAAACTAACAATAATCTGTAACTAATAGTAAATGGTGAACACTGTAAACAGTAACAGAAAACGCTACAGCGAACTCTAACCCTAGAAATTAATGCTAAACAGTAAAACAGTAAACATGTAAAATGTGTACAGTAAACATTAAATAGTAGAAACAGTAAATATTCTCATATATAATCTAATCTTACACAATTATGAGAAATACTATGACTTAATTATCATTTCTTTCTTAACTGATATTGAAACATTATTGATATAACAGTTGGTGAAAAATTTTGTTACAATAATTCTATAAAAATTAAAATCTGCACAAATAACTAATAAAATACAAAAAGCTGTTTGTCGTTGCTGTGCCTATTGAAACCATCCTACGAGACCATTGTTTGAGAAAAATTTAGATATTAGGCTTGTTAAAAGTATAGTTAGTGAATTTAGACGATTCCATCGTTGTCTTGCAATATCAAGTCGTTTATAATTTAATTCTATTCTATATTCCTGTAGTTTCAGGAGGTAAACTATGCTCACAGAATATTAAGTGATGCAACAAAACGTACAATATACGACCAGTATGGATCAACGGGTTTATATCTGGCTGAACAATTGGGTGAGGAGAATCTTAGGGCATACTATATACTGACCAGTCCTTGGTGCAAGGCATGTCTTTGTTCTGTTTATTCTGTACTGCTTACAGTGTCGTTTATTATATAACTTGGCACTAATGTCAAGCCTTGTTGAATTGATTGTATAGAGACTAGAGTGCCGTAGTCGTGATGTTATGTAGACGTGTCATTCAATTTTATGTGAACCATCACGTTGTTTTGTGACGACGCTTTCTATGGGCAGTGACAAGATTATATCTCATAAGTTTGTCATGATCTTAATTTTTATATACTTCGTTAAATATTTAACAGAAACAATCTTTTTTGGTAAGTTTCGAAAAAGGAGTAGACTTATGTAAACAATATTTATTATGAAGTTGATTTTATTATTTTCTTGGTTGACGTACTCGTTGGCCAATAGCCAATGGTAATGGTGGTTGGTAATTGGAGTCAGAGCTTAAATACTTTACCTCTAGGACAAGCATATTTTTATTTATATATCAAGTTATCACACATTTCATCTATACATATTTCAAGATTCATATATTCAGTAGATAACTTGTGATTCTTTAAACGTAAACAAAAAGTTTGCTGCATTTTCTTGCAAAATAAATTTTGTCACTATGCATTTCTCAATTTTTTAATTTTAATTCCTATTAATTTTTGTTTCTTTTGATGTTGTGCGACGACGTATATAGAATATATAGAATATATAGAGTATATATATATATATATATATATATATATATATATATACAATACATGTATTTGAATTTATTGTATATACATACATGTAAATTTGTGAATAAATGTTACATATTTTATTAATATATTTATAAGCTATATATATATATATATATATATATATATATATATATATATATATATATATATACACTTTTATATAATAATTCGACTGCAGATCAATAGGCGCTTGATCTACTTCTTTTCAAAGAATATCTGTCATTGATATAAGTCATTGATATCTGCCAGTGATATCAGTCATTGATATCAGTCACAGTCATTCATATCAGTCACAGTCATTCATATCAGTTATTGGTATCAGTCATAGATATCAGTCATTGTTATCCTTTGAAGAAAGGAAGCTCTTCAAGTTGCGCCTTATTATTTGTCACTCTGTATATTATTATTTCTGTTGTTGTTGCAGGCTTTGTTTGTTATCTGTGGTATACTGACCGGTTGCTACTGTCTTTGTTGCTGCTGTTGCTGTTGCAATTTCTGTTGTGGTAAATACAAGACAACGATGCCTTACGATGACGATGATGAAACAGGGTATGAGGACCTACAGGTTCGTAACAGTCTATGTATCTCCTATATGTCTTCAGTGCGCAAAGCCTAATCCCTAGAATAAGCTTAATATTTTGCCATTTTGCTTTTCTGCTAAACAAAAATCACCTTCAATTGAATCAGGCCTCTGGATGATCTTTTTAAGAAGTACCCATACATACAAGCATCACTGATTTTGTTGTAACTTTCTTGAAAAGCAAAATAGTTTACTAGAGCAAGGCAAAGCAAAGTTCATCGTCATTTGGCTTGAAGGCATGTCGGTGATGGGGCGAGCTGTAATTGAATCGTGCATCTACTGACACCCAGCTGAAACTGAAACTTAACCGATCATGCTATTGGTTCTCCCAATTCAATATACCCAATTTTACTTTGGCAAGTGGCATGCCTTTCATCTGCCACTTAAACACTTTTAGTGGTTTAGTTGTTTTTTTAGTTGTAATTCAGATAATAAATAATTTCAAGAAAATGAAGCATGTTTTCAGAGTATTATTAATTATTGAGGAAAATCTTAAATTGAAAAATGAAGTAATATTAAATTTAATTCATGCTATCTGTTAGTTTTAAAATATTGCTTAATGATGCTAGTGCAATGTCTTTTATGTAGTTAAAGACTAAAACAAATTGGTGAAAGGTTAATATTAAATGTAACGGTATTATAGTCTGCTTAAAGAATATTTGTGACAATTGTGCTAAAGGTTATAATCCTTTATGTTCTTTTTGATCTTAGCACGCTTACCGATAGTGATTTTGCAGACTGAAATATTAGCTTATTAACGAATATAATGTTATTGAAAATTCACTTGGATATATATATATATATATATATATATATGCATATATATATTATACATTATATATATAATTATATATATATATATATATATATATAGATATATATATATCTATATATATATATATATATATATATATATATACAAGTTTACCTAGGCTATGGCTATGTTCTATCAGAATTATTTATTATATATATATATATATATATCTATTATATATATATATATATATATATATATATATGTATATAATTGTAAATAATTCTGATAGAACATGCTGTTAGCCATAGCCCTAGGTAAACTTGTATATTGTATTATTTAAAATTTCAAGTGACGGTTTACAATCTGATGTATTTTATATTTAGTTTTTAAAACTGTGTATTTCAATTGAAGCAAACTTTCTATTTGTTTATAGGCAGCATTTTCTGGAGAGATTGGGGTCAGTGATTCTCAACCAATTATATCTCAACCTCAGGCTGCCATTCCCGCTTCCTCTTCAGCTGCTGAGGCCATGAGCCTACCTGTCAGTCAGCAGCCTACATATGGTTTGTAGCCCAGAGTCCACCTGTCAGTCAACAGCCTACATATGGTTTGTAGCCCAGAGTCCACCTGTCAGTCAACAGCCTGATGTTGTTGCTTGTCAATCATCTGTCAGTCCGTTATCGCATGTGAGGATAAGCTGCTGATGATATCGAAGTCATAATTATCGGCCTATTTGATTACTCAGTAATAACTTCTCAGGATTTTTTATACTGAGCTCTTAAAAGCTGCTGAGGCCTCAAGTCATTCTGTAAATAACCAGTTAGGTCATCGCCTATGCTGCTGGCATCTGAGGCTACGTAGTCCTAGAGTCTGTGGGTAGTTCTATAACCTACCTGTGTAACAGATTGCAACTTAGCCTATGCTCTGAACTGTGCCTTAGAGCCGTTGATATGATTAGTTTGGTAGTTGTTTAACTGTGTACTATTATTATGTTGATCATTTTGAAGTAATTCTACTATGTATATCAGAATTGCTTTGAATAGTGAAGGGGCAACTACCCGTTAGCCAAAGACCACTAGCCATGTAGTAGGCTATAACTATTAACTACCATGCTATTAGCCATAGACCAAGTGTAACAGGCATTCATGGGAAGATGATGATGATAATGATGATGCTGATGATATATTATTGTTTTTGCTGTGATGTTTTATGCTCTCTTTGTTAGTAGATCGCTATTGTGATATATTATGTATGATACATAGGCCTTACGTTATACAAGTGTTAACATAAGTGTATGATATAGTTGCTTATATGTGTAGATAAATTTAATAATTAATTAACTATAGTTTATCCGATCATTAATATTACTAAAATTTATCTTTCTTATTAGTGGATAAATTTAGCCAAACCATAACAGGACCGTACACCATGTAGTTCTTGTTGTAATTGATTGTGTAAATGAATAGGACTCGAACAGCTTTGAAATATACTCTCTCAGTATATCTAAATCTCTCTCTCTCTCTCTCTCTCTCTCTCTCTCTCTCTCTCTCTCTGTTTTTCTAAGTAAGCACATCACTGCATACACTAATGTGGTTATGTTAAGTATTAAATCGATCGCTGAATTTCATTAAGATGTGAGACTACTCAGGTATTTCATTTTCAAGATACTGGACAATGAACGATCGCCCCAATCCTGCTAAATCATGATGCAATCAATTCTTAATATACTGTAGAATTCAATCTCAGTTTGATTGAGGAAAAAAGATGATGCAATTTTTTTGTAAATATTCTACCTTTTTAATCCTTCTTACTCCGAAATCTTAGTTAATAATTTTAAATACGATGTTAACGGCACTGTCGAACAAAGATTAGTAAAGAGCTATTCATTGTTGAGTCTTCATTTGAACCCCACATGTACTAGTCCGCAATCTAAAGCCTAACCAGTCAGGTCGCGATCATTGCTCGGGTAGAGACGTTACATGTAATACTTCGCTGACACAACTAATATTTGTACTGCTTATAACTGGATTTGTGTAGGTTTGTTGATATCTTTTGAGATCATTGTTAAGAATATTGGCCAGCGTACTGTGTATTTTAAATTAATATCTTCGATATTTTGATAAGTCAAGTAATGTAATTATTGTTTAGGATTATTTGTCAGTAGATGTGCAAAAGTGACTTAGTTGGATTGAATAGCCGACTGTTGATGGGACGTTTATCTCTGATCGTATTTTAATCTAAGTGATTCAGATTGTCAACCTTATCTGCATGACTATTCTACTTGGGGTATATAGATGATTTATAGGCCCCTTTAAGATGAAATGAACAGACTTCCAGTTTTTAACGCAATTCATGCGTTCACGCAATTCATTAAAACATAATGTAGGCATAAGTTCTTCGCTTTCTTTGAGTCATGTTGGGTTCTATTATTCCAATTTTCTCGTAAAGTTAATTTTCATTGATTCAGACTTTAGTTTCGTCGTACACAAAGACAGCATTATATTTTGTAGTGATTGCTGTTTTATATGATTACTGCAAAATATTTTACTCTATTTTGCTTTTGAGTCTTTATTCTCAACTAAGCTTTTTCTGCATATACAGTAAGGCTTCGCTGTTAAGCTATTTATTCATTTATAGTTTATATGTATTTTTCTCCCCCTGTTGTGTCCGGATTGTTTAAAGAATTGACCAACCGGTGACTGTAGAAGGCGACTAAAGCACTAAGATACACACCAACGTCAGAAAGGGCAGTCTAGGCGCTGGTGAGCGCCTAGATTCCAGTAATTGCTACAAAAAACTTAAACGAACGGAAATCTCAAATAGGGAATTGACTGATGGAAGATATGATGTAGAACAGAGAGGATTAAAGACGATCTATTCTTATCCCGACCCTAGTTAAATTGGGATTCAAGGAAAGATGATGATGATGATGATGATGCTGATGATGATGATGATGAGTTTATAGGTATTTTCATTTAAAGTTTATTTTTCATGTCATTTCTGGGTTGCTTGGTGTTAGGATAAGACTTTGCAATTTCCGAACAACTTTAATTGTTGCTATTTTGCTAAAATTTTCAATTTCTGCTGTTTTGTCTGTGATATCAGCCGCTCATTAGTTCAACTGAAAGCAGATTTGCTAGTAAAAGACTGCCTGGAATACAATAGAATGTCAGAACTCGTGTCTTCTTGAGGAATAAAATTATCAAATTCATTTGTAGAATTGGAAAAGTCGTTTAGCTGATCTGATATTGTTAGAGATTGATCAATGGTGTGCTCATTGTGGAACAAAATCGAGACAAGTCATACATGTGTCTTATATCGTCAGAGTTACGTCTGGGCAGATTGATGAGAATCTCAGCCACATTCAGTTGGATGTGTCTCAACTCAGCCCATTGTCAGTTGCGAATCCCTGTATTCTAGTGTCTACCCTAGAAACCACTTCGTTTGTAGTTTGATTACTTTATTGTAAAGGCTAAAGCTAAGTTTAACACCAAATTCCTGCTTGATAGCATGTCAGTGACGAGGAGGGCACGGGACTTAAACCCTGCACCTACTGATCCGCTGTTCAACAACTTGCCAACAAGCCACAGACTCAGCTGACTTTTTATATTTTAGAACTATTTCATTGCTGAAATGTTAACTCTCTGCAAAACAATAAGTATAAATTATAATATAATTATTATGCTAACATTGTACTAGTACTTATTGGCTGCTCTATAAATACGATTTCCGATTAATATTCTTATCTCTAGTATTCTTATTAATATTCTATTTCTAGTTTTGTAATCTTTGTCGTTTCTATGAATGAGCACAATAGGTAATCAACTCTCAATGCTCGTTAATGAACTTAAATTATTATAATTTTTGTATTAATGTAATTATGTCTCTGTAAATTGATAGGCAAAGTCAATAGATTGAGAGCTTTGATTCTAGTCCATTGCCTTGATTTATGTGTTGTCATTGCATAGAAAGACTTCTTTTATTGACAAGTTATGCAAGCTACTTAGTAATGAGAGCTTTGGGAAATTTTTGAAAGTTTGAACATCAGTAATATTTACATGTAATTATCATTCAATGTAAATATGGAATTAAATACATCTTCCTGACAAGTTGTTATTTCTCTTCTCTCTTTCTCTCTCTCTCTCTCTCTCTCTCTCTCTCTCTCTCTCTCTCTGTACTTTTTATTGACAGGCCCACGACCACATTTAAATTGCAATAACTCCTCCACATATTTTTATCCTCTACTTTTCTCTTCATATCAGCCTGCTAATTAGCTAAAATCCAGCATCCTAAGTCTTTGTCTTTCTCTAACCTTCTTTCCTTTCATTATTTCTGCAGTTACCTCTTCTAGCAAACTATTCCCTCTCAGTACATGACCCATCCAGTTCTTCTTTCTATTACTTATGATACTTATCAATTGTCTACTTATGCCAACCCTGTTTTGCTCTTCTTTCGTACTTTTGTCAGTCAATTTGATCTCCATTCTTATCCATATCCACATTTCGAATGTTTCCAGTTTCATGATTTCCTTCATAACTTTCATGTTTCTCCTTACAGTATCGTAGTCCACTCTTCTTACCATCTTTATCGTAGTGGATTTCTTCAAACTTTTTGTTAGTAGTTCTTTCCTCTTACTAACCTTGGCAACTTTTGTTGAGCAATTCTAAATTTTATTTCTATTACACAGTTCCCGTATTTTGTTAACGTGTAATCTAAATATCTGAAACTATTTACCCGTTCTAACTTCGTACCGTCTATTTCTATATTGGCTCCTCCTTTTCTAGACACTCTCATCACTTTGGTTTTTAAAATATTAATTTTAATTCCATTCTTTAATGCGATATTGGCTGGAGCCAGTGGCGAAGTCGGTAAGATACTCGACCGCGGATAAGTAAGTGCGGGGTTCAAATGCTGGGCTCGTCCGTCACTGACATCGCTTTCGAGTGAGGAAACTGACGTTAATCGTTGCTTTACTTTTTTGCTTTATTGTTCAGGCCATCCATAATTTTCTACAGTCATACCTTGATCATCGGCAACTCTTACATCTTTCATAGGTTTACCTCCAATTTTTATTCTTTCTTCTGTGCTTTTCATTGTTTCCATCATCATTACCTCCGCATAAATGCTAAACTAAAGTGGTGACTTGCTAGGGCATCGTCTTACTCCCCGACTAAAAAATGAGTATAGGCTACTAAAATAATGAATTAATAATGTTTAATTTATTAATAAATTTAAAGGTATTAAATATATAGAGTTTAGGCTAATGGCTTTCAAATTCATAATTTTTTCTGGTTCATATCAGAATTTCATACAGTTCGACTTGATTCATAACATTGAACGAGATACAATTGACAGAAAACCTCTTTCCTATGAGTTTACAGAGAAATCGGTCCTTAGTGAAACATTGCAAAAATATTTATATTACAACACTACCAAGTACAGTAAAGCCGTTGATAGCCATAGAATTGAATATTTTCAAATTATATTGAATATATAATTATATCATAATATGATATTATTATATTATATTTATTATTATTATATTTTATTATTATAAATTTTATTATTATTTAGTATTAGTATATTGGCCGGTCACTGGCAAATGAAGAATCCAAATAAATTTTAAAAAATGTATTTATAAATTATCAAAAAATAAACTAAGTTCATATGTATAAATATCACAAGACTAAATTAAAGAGCCCTCATAGATAACGAAGCACAATGCTGCAGCAAAAGTCAGAGTCTTAACAGAGCGAGAATGAACTCCAGTGTTAAACTGTCCAATGTTAAACTACCATAATTATTTAGTTAACATTGAAAATATGAGATCTGAGCAATGGAATCGAGATTTAGCGAGCATGGTTAAAATATTGACATTGGGCGCCAATATTTAAACCACGTTAAGCAACTTTGAGCCGGTTATTACTGGAATGGGTGACCACCTTGGAAGACCAAATGTTGACAGACTTGAATGAAGAATACACCTTGAACGGTTATTCCTAAGTCCGCGCTGGCTGCAATCCATATGCGCTAACAAAATGCAATAATTACGAATAACCACAACCGGAGATGAAGGATCGAGGAAATAGCGAAAACTTAAAAAGAACAAGAACTAAGCGAGGAACTCTGTAACATACAGTATGCGATAACCATAATATCGTATTACCAGTATGTATAATCATACGTATAGGCTAACCGTACAAACAAAATAGCATTTTTGCGTGAGGCGTAATTTATTTTTAGGAAGTCTCAGTGTATTGTCAGAATTCTACAAAGTTGATGTGGGGAGTCGCGAGAACTTTAGGTTTCAGACTTACTTTTTCAAAAGGATTTGAATATATTGTAAGTGTTAGATAAAAATTAATTAAGGGTTGAACTTAGGAAAGTATCCCCACCCTTGCCAATTACAACACTGCGTGGCCTAGCTAGCAACTATAAGTAGGCCTATAAGAAATATCTCTCTTTTCCATGCAGTGTCCTTGATTTGCGACCAGCGCGTAAACCTCCATTTCTTTAACCCATTATCTTTGCACTGTTTTTCTGATTTTTCACTTGACACCCTTTTGGACGTTCAATTTAGCTCATCGGCTTTGATTTAAATCAATAGTTCTTGATGTTTGCATGGATGACAGGAATACTTTAATTGTTGTTATATTATAGTTAGCCAGTATATCCAGTAGACAATATTATAGCGTACATACAACTATACAGATAATCCCGTAAAATTACATCCATTAATGACGGTATAATTATACATGTTGTGTGTTGTGCTCGGTGCGGTTGGATCACTGCAGAATAGGGCAACCGCAAACAATCTGCCGCGTGTACGTAAGAGGCGACTAAGGCAAGATCTGAGGATGGCAAGAGGGGACCCACCTCACCATGAAATATTTTCCCCCAGGATTAAATGGTAATTAATCTACCTAAATGAGGAAGGCAACGGGAAACCATCTCAGAAGCCATATTTTCCCAAGCTGTAGGCTACATAAGGTATGGATAAGGCCTAGACTTTGTGAAGGGATTAACTTGTTGATCTAAGGAGTGCTCTTATGGAGCAAGAAAACAGACTTTGAGTATGAATATGTACCTTGAACCTGCCAATTGGCAGTGCACTGCAGAAGAAGAATTATACAAGCGCTCAGAGTCACAGATAAAATAAAAGTAAACATGCATTATAGTGAAATGATCAACTATGTTGATATCTATAACTTTTAATACCATATTAGGCAATCAGGCAATTTAGACGATTTTTCGTATAACCAGTCCAGTGAATGTCCGAGATTTTACTATCAGATCAGCGCCGCTGGGATTCGAACCCACGAGGGTTCAATTCACCTCAGGATCTGTCATTTAATACTTCATGACGTTACCCCTACGCTACTGAGACATTCAATGATGGGAAATTGATGAAATAATGGAAGATGGGCAAATTACATGCATGCTCTGATGTAACTGAACTGCAAATTACTTGAAAAATAGTAGGCCTAATTGAATTACATATTACAGTTTTTGGTCAACTTTCAAATTAAAGATTACGTAATTTCAAATTATAAGTTATACACGGTATTACACTCATCCTTTTTAGACCCAATTTCGCTGCTTGTCAGCTTTGATTTTGTTCAATGGTGATATATGTTTAATGTGGATCATTGACGACAGTAGCACTTTAGCTAATTGTTGTGTTAATGTTGTTGCAGCTGCTGTCGTTTTTATAAGCTTATACACATAATTGATAGAATGTCCATAAATATTATCAGTGGTTAAAGTATAAATTTTCTGTAGCGGGATCCCTAAAAAAGTCGGGGCCTCTAAAATTTCTTCTTGGCCCCTTAGAAAATTTCTGCCGGGCCCCTTAGAATAACATCCGGGCCCCAAGCATCATATGCGATTCTGCGAGCCATTAATAGATTACTAGCCATTATCAGATTATATACAATTAATTGAGAATACACCAAATTTAATCAGATAATAATCAATTTCAAATATACAAATAAGCAAAATATATACCACAAGAAAAGTTATAAATAAGGAAAATTTTGCGAAAACTACAATCTCTACATTTCTTACAAACAAAATCTTGCTAAATAGCAACATTTTTGTGGGATATCTAGGATAAGCGTCATTTTATTTTTTCTGAAACCGGATCGATAGAGTATTATGAGATCCCACAAGTATTTTAAGAAATCCCGCTAGAAAATTTAAAAAATTGTTGTGGGATCTCTAATGCTTAAAATCTGTGGGCCCAGGATCGCAGATCCCACGGGATCCAGCTTACTTTAACCATTGAATATTATACTATCTTTTAGAAAACCTTGACCTTGAAATATAGAGCTCAAGCCATAGCAGCGAATTGTAAAATCTTTGGTTACGTCATTTTTCATCAACCAATAGCGGTGGATAAACAGCGATTAGTATAAAAGGCCGAGGCATCCTGTAACGTCATTTAGTTACCGATTTTAACAGCCATCGAAGCAGTGAAGCTTCTGAAGATCAATCACTGTATGAAGATATGTATAGAAAACGACTACGTATCACCTAAAGCTGCCAATTCAGATGAAGAGAGGCGACTGCTATACGAGGTACGTATCGAGTTTCGTTAATTATTTTTGAGCAAGTAAATATGTGTAATTTTGTAGTTTTGTATATTTGGGCTAAAACGGATATAAAGTTATTTTATTATATTAGCCTGCTGTAGTTCACAAAGTCTGGCATATAATGTAATGTGAATAAATATGCTTTGACCATTTAAAAATATGCATTAAAATGTAAATGTGTTAAATAATTTTCTGTCGCAGTGCGTTATATACATGTAAGTATAAGCAAACAGGAATGACCCAATAGCTTACTACTCTGAGCGCTGAATTGTAGGCTACTCCCAGGTTCAATTACCTACCAAGCGGATCAAAGTCAAATATTTGCAGTCATTGCAGATCGCGTAAAAGAATAATTAGTCAACTGCATACGAGTTAAATCATGTGCTATATTAATTACCCTTACTTTGGACTGATTATCTGGGTTTTGGCATTTGCACCGTTTGTGGACCTTCTTTTTGCTCGCCAGCTTGATTTTGTCTCAATAGTGCACGATGTTGTCATTGATGCTTTTATCACTCTTATTGTTGTTATTATTATTGTTGTTATTATTATTATTATTAATGTGATGGATATCATATCCTATTGCTACGGATCAGGCAGTGTGGTGTGTGTGATGTTTAAATTCCGTGCTCGATTGTCACTGATGTCCGTCCCTTCGAGAGATATGCTAACACTAATATTGACTAAAGCATTTTGTATTTTGGTATAATAATGATAAGTAAGCCAATTTTATGGAATTTTCCGTTAAGTAAAGAACTAAATGCCTTGTAGTTTATTCTGAGTTGACGTCATGTTATATTATTTACTGAATCTTCCAAACATCATGTTTGTTAATATTTGTGCAACGTCATAGTTGTGTTTCTTGATAGAATAATTAAAAGTCTTACACAGTTTAGTATAACGTTTTTAATTTTTTTAGTAATTTAAATATTTTATGCACAGAAATGATCATATAAATGATGAACTACTATAGAATTATTCGTATCAATTAATAAATAAAATTGTAATATTAAGCAGACTAGCTTTATGCCCGACATAATATTATCTGTGTATCAAATATGTATTACCCTACAATTAAATTTTAAATTTTGAATTCGAATCATTGAATCATATCATATAACATATAACGTAATATAACTTAACAACAATTAGAGCGCTACGGCTATCTATGACAGCATTGAGTACTATTGAATAGAATCATAATTATAATTAGAAGGCAAGTATGTTAGTTCGTATATCTATAGCCAGTATTAATTGTAATTATTACAATATTTTGAATTGAGGTTAGTGATACGTAGGTTCTGAGAAAACTTCAGGGATGGATTTAATTTTAGTCCTATTGTTTTCACAGAAGAGTTCATATAGTTCTTCCACGTTTAAATTGTTATGTTGAAATTAAAATGTAAAACTCTAATTGTAACACAATCATTGTACTACATGTATACTAAGCTACCTAGCAAATGGTTAGCCTGTTTAGAGCCTCTGACCTGGTGCTGCAGATGAGATCGTCGACCTTCAATGTCAGGACTAGTTGAGTACTAGATGACTTCCGTTAAAAGAAACGGCCGTCAAATTTACTGAAAATTGTACTACTTCTTCATGATCAAGGATTTTTAAAGTATTTTTAGACAGCTAAGAATAGGCCTACAGTTTGAGAATGCAAGGACTGAATACAAAGATTAGGCCTACTAGATATTTGTGTGAGTTATATTTGTATTTGATAATTGTATTGCGGTGTTGTGGAACTGCTTGCAGATGCATACTCGGCTTGATACGCCCCTGACATCTCCTGCGGGAGAGAACTGGATGGTAAATCATATTTTATTTTAATAAGAATCAGAACACTTGATTTTTCATATCACTATTGTTTGAATGATTACAGATGTGACTTGTGGGTTAGCTAATGGAGAAGCAATTAAACAAAGGCAAACTTAACTAGTTAAAGAGGCAAAAGACGCAGTTGCAGATAAAACACGAAAAGTTGAAGCCTCAGAACGTAGTCTAAGGTATGTAACATTAATTGTTACATACTACTGTCGGTTTTTTAGGTTATTCGTACGTGACGAATCCATTCGTATATTCTAACCAGCAGGCCTTTTTTGTTTTTCTAAGTATTACGGTACTAGAGACCCGTGTTTTAGAACAAGGCTGTTCTTAATGGGAGAATTTTGTGAGCTTTCAAAAACCTTATTTTTGTCAATTTTATTAGGAAAACTGTAGCTTTTAATTGCATAATTAGTAGATAATATAGATAGACCGATACTGTAGATTATTTGATAACTTTAGTACCGTAAAATAATTTAAATGATTGACTTCCTTCTCCGCAGTGTGATGAAGAAATGGGAAAGTTAAGTTATTCAGGAGATCAGTTAAGTCAGGTATTTAATTAGGTTACGCTGGGTTGTGGATATACGAAATGGGTTCAAAGAGTCGAAAAGCCCTTTACGCATTCGCTGAGGCTACTTAAGATCAATGGCGTGACGTCTTCTCTGGCAGCATTAGGGTGCACTATTATTTCCATAGGCAACTTTGTTAGGAAGGCATGCCCTATGGCAAATCCTACTCTTCAACATTTTTAATTTACACTTCTTTACTTGAGACTATGCTTACAGTTGACCAAACACTTTCCTAAGACCAACTGCTCTTACCCATTAACCCTCATACACGTTTACATCTTAATTTAGCAGCAAGTTTAGCCAGTCCTACACGCAGTCTGCGCGATCTTGGACCAGGTTGCAGCTTCCATTCTGAAAGACGTCGACACTTGCTATTGTCCCAAGATTGCTAGTTTCTTATCCTACTCCAATCTTTCGGACTTCCTTGATGTTGTCGGGGATGATCTCTCACGTCTAAACATCTTGCTAGCTTGATCGGCATCCACTACGTGTGGAAATGAGTCAAAATGGCTGATTCGAGCGAAATAGTACATTTAACTAATGGTTTTAAATTGTTGCTAGATTATTTTATAATTAGGATCCTATTTCGCCCGCTATTGGCCATTTTGGTCTCTGCCTACTGCGGCATCTCCCGTACGAGCCCGTCAGTAGCGAGGGATCTGCCGTTTTCCGCTGTGTTGTAGGTTCTCAGGACATGGAAGAAGATTGGAGGATATGAATACAAAAGAGAGCAGTGGAGACTTTCACAACTCTGTCTCTTTGGAACAGCTTGACATAACAACAACAATACGGTAAAAGAATTGACGGAGTCTGCACGACCATCCTCTGCTTCCTCTGGGCGAAATTAGGAGTGATTTCATTAGGTTAAAGCTGATTTAATTGGAAATATCTATCTCTCTTTCTCTCTCTCTCTTTCTCTGTCTGTCTGTTTTACTGCATTGTCTACTGGCAGGTCCATGGTATATAATGCCTCCACGCTTCTCGGTGTTCCGCTTTCCTCTTCGTGTCCACACATGAGTGAGTCTTTAAATCATCTAACATTCCTATACTCGGCCTTCCTCTGCCCCTATTTTCTTTCATTCTGCCTTCTATGACCTTTTTCAGTAGACTTTCCTCCTTAGAATGTGTGCTAACCAACTCTTCTTCCTATTTCTTAATACATTTATCAATTGTCTCTATGTAGCAACTCTCTAGGACTTATTCATGTTTCACATCCATATAATAACGTTATCCAAACCAAGGATTTCACTACCTTTATCCTTGTGTCTTTCCATAGACGTTTTATTAACAGTTCTTTCCTATTACCAAAGGCCTCCTTTGCTTGTGCAGTCCTACTGCAAATTTCAGTCTCACATTTCCCTTCATCGTTTATAGTATGACCCAAATATTTAAATTTCGTACCATTTATTGAGATATTAACTTCCCCTTTATTATGGGTCGCTCTCATCACTGTCTTTTTGATAGTAATCTTCATGCGTATCTCAATGCCGTATCATTCAGACTATCCACTATCATCTCAGTCCAGTCTGTCTGGCCCCTTCGATTCTCGGTCATCTGCAAATCCTACATCTTGTAACAATTTTCCTCCTACTGTTATTTATTCTTCCATGTCTTCCATAGCTTCCTCCATCATTGCTTCAGCATAAATAGAGCGCTAGTTTATAGCATAACAGTCTCTCCAGCCTCATTTCGTTGGTAGGACCCATTTTAGTACAATATTCATCATCGTTATCCAATCAGTCTTGTCAAACTCCTTCTCAAAGTCCACAAAGCATACAAAGACCTCATTTTCATATTCTAAGCTTCTTTCGCAATGATCCCGCATTACCTCTATTGCTTCTCTTGTGCCGCATCCTTTCCTTAAACCAAATTGTGTCTTGCTCAGTATCATCTCTGCTTTCGACTGAATTCGATTAATTATTATCTTTAATAAGATCTTCGATGCATGAGGTATTAAAATGTTTGTTCTGTAATCCGAACACTCCACAGCATTGGCTTTTTTGGAATTGGGATAATCACTGACTTGGTGGAGTTAACTGGCCAAATACCTGTATTACACACTTCCATAACTCATGGAGTGTTTATTCTTCCAACATTTTCAAATATTCTTCTGGGATAGCATCTATTATGGCTGCTTTCCCCTTCTTCATGGTATTTATTGCAGAATTAATATTTTCTCCTTCATTATATTGGGGCCTCTTTTATAGTTTTCTACTGTATTTTCTTCAATTTTAAAATCCTCTTGAACTTGCTTCCCAGCTCTATCATACAATTCTTCTACATATTTTACATCTTACTTTTACTTCTTCCAGCTCTGTCTTCAATTCCTAATCTTTACCCATTATACTAATGTTGTTTGCATCTCATTTCTTTTTCTTATCGGTTCTTGTTAATAACCTGACTTCCTG
This sequence comes from Enchytraeus crypticus, assembly GCA_905160935.1. NCBI lineage: Eukaryota > Metazoa > Annelida > Clitellata > Enchytraeida > Enchytraeidae > Enchytraeus > Enchytraeus crypticus. Next base: position 219,602 of record CAJHZI010000600.1, read on the forward strand.
GTACAGTAGATCCGACCTCCCACATCCATCATATTCTGCTAAATCATCACTCTTTTCACTCCACCAATAATCTTTTGCTTTGTATATAATTCTTCTAAGCTCATTCTTTAAGCTGCTGTATTTTCTTCGGCCATGACTCATGTCAATACTTTTCCATTTCCTCCTTTCATCCTTTTTGCCTAGCGTCTCACTTGTGATTCAAGGTTGCTATTTTGGCTGTTTTTGCTTTAAGGATGCCATATTTTGCACCAATCTTAATAGCCTTCATTAGCTGACACCAACTTTCATTTAACGCTCTGATTTCGTAGTCCTTCATTTGATTAACTTCTCTTTCCACTGCTTCCTGAAACTGACTTCTTTTCTCGTTCAATCCGTTCAAATTCCATCTCCTTACTACTGTTCTGTTTAAGTATTTTCTTCAGCTTGAAGCCCTACTTTTGCCGTTACTAGATTTTGGTCTGAATTAACATCGGCTCCTGGATATGCCCTTGAATTCCTCACATTATTCCTGTAAGGTTAGTGAGGCCAGTATGTTTTCAATCTCGGTAGACCATCAAATAAATCCCAACCCAAAAACTAGGCATATCGCATTGCCTTAAGCCTTATTACCTTAATGCAACCTATGGGCTTTTGTTTCAGCTAACCAGGAACCAAGGAAGGTAGTAGACTACCATATTTAGGCCCTACTTTGCAGATTATTCTGTAAAGTCCATAGGTAAACTGTTAACTACATGATTGTCTACTACTTTCCTTGGTTCTTGATTAGCTGGAAAAACTGTAGTTTATCGAAAAATAATGTTGCATATATATTGTATAAGGAGCATGAACGAGCGAACTTTTCTCTATCTTTCAGGTTACACTTTTTATTTTATATTAATTTATTCATATGATAGTATTATTTTTGGTATAAGTTAAATCAATGGAATGTCTACGACTATTTAATAGCTATCACGAGTAGGCCTTTTCTGAATAATTAAGAAATGGAAAAGTCATTGCATAGTTAGAGCATTTAATTTAATTTCGCAATTATACAATGCAACATTTGTATATCAGTTTTCAACTATGCTAAATGTATATTATATCTCGTAGTTATATTAAATTAGTGTCGGTTAACTTGTCCTCTGTGACTTGTCTAACGGCTACAAACTCTCAGTGCTGCACGTCACACATACATGGCGTCCTATCTCAACACTTATTGGCAGTCCCGGTTTGATGGGGTTGCAGACCAATGGTTTCGTGGCTAGGCCATTGATCCCATGGCAATTAAACTATTTAATACTCTCTCTCTCTCTCTCTTTCTCTCTCTCTCTCTCTCTGTCTCTAATCTCAATCACGCATTTCTTTGTAAACATTTTCGTTCTAATGCGTAGAAGCCGGAAATAGCCTACAGCTGGAAGATAAATTTTATCACTGTCTAAAAGTAACCAGGCTCTGATCTATTATTTGTAATTGATTTATACTCTTCCACAAGAGCTTCCATATGATCATTTGAGGTAGAAACGGACATTCTACATATTGGTCAAACTACTGTAATTACCTACAGTAATTCAAGCAATCTTAAAGTACAGAATAAAACTTCTCCAAAATAAAACTCACTGAAAGTAAATATTGAAAATAATTTACGATATCAAGAATCACGTTGGTTAAGTCTCGCATTCGAAAACTATTTTAATGATGCAATATTTGTTATATTTCATTTATAAATCTAAATAAAGCAGGCATACAATTGCATGTGTATATACAATAGTCTAATATCTCTGTCACGAAGTGGGAACGGAACTGGGACGAAGGACGACGATTCTCCACATATACATCCATCCACGGCTACTTGGCGCCCGCGCCAAGTAGCCGTGAATTCGGATAACTCCCACCGCGGTTGGCCACCCCGGCGGAGAAGTTCTCGATGCTTTTGATCTCGAGCTGGTTGATCAGACTTTGATCGTTGTTCTTCTTAATTGCTTGCTCGCGGGACAGGGGCGAAGATGAGCTGAGCGTGTTTCTTACACAACTTTATCTATCGTTGCATCCGTGTGTTTGAATTTGACTACCTCATTTCTTTTGTGTTGTATTTTAGATGAGCGCTCAACCCTATCCAGTCGTCGCTCTTGAGCTTGGAGTCGTACTCGAGACTTTGACGTCCTCGGCCAACCTCTGAAGGAGGAGGCGACATCAAAAGATGATCACATGTTTCTGTTCCCTCACAGGGTTCAAACTGATATTCGAACAGAGCAGGCGTACATTTCAAAGACAATTTTTTATATCAATCCAAGACAAAATTATACAGAAAGTATCGTTATTGATGGCCCACAGAATACATATCATTAATTCTTGCGTGTTTACTTGCGTTACGCGTCTAAAATATAAGCCGGGCCAACTAAAACTCAAAAATGAAGACTAATGATTGTCAATATCATTAAAATTTCTTATGAAATTCCTTAAAGCTGAAAATAAATACCTACAACAATTTAAACATACACAATTATTTGCCTAAAACATGTTACTATTATTTATTATTATTTCATTTATCGTACGCATATCAGACAATTGGCATACACAATAAACAGTTAGAGCGCATGAACTGAAATAAAGGTCCTCAAGTGGCACTTGCATATTCCGAATTTAAAATATACAAAGATTTGCATATTACTAATTATGTTCAATAAAATTCTTAGTATAAGCCATAATTATACTTGCAACAATTTGTTTAAAATGACTATCATTATTGTTATCATGGTGATGATGATGATGATGTTAATGATGACGATGATAATGATCATGAAGGAGATCTCACATCTATTTCCCTCTCACACTTTACAGTTAAATATGCTATCAACTTGAAGACATTATTTACAAAAGCGCTTCAACTTCTGGGGGGGCTGTCCATCAGAACCCCTACTAAGGCTTCCGCCCCGGCACCACGCAGGAAGAAATACCCACTTTCCCTTGATTCAGATTGCGCGTGATTTGAGACGTATTTGGATACATTAAACTTGCCCCTCTATGGTTTCTACATCAAATCCAACACTGAGTCTGAGTGTATAAAGTGCAGGAGTCGCGTGAAACTACATGAGCTAAGATTTGTCAACAATAAGTAAAATAGATGCAGCCGTGTGCAAAAATGCACACATCTAGAAAAATCAATGTCCATTTTGCTGAACCTAGATATTTGATCCCCAACCTCTCAATCCTAAGCCAGATGTTCTACGGTTCTGCCACAATGTACCGTACGCCTCTCGAGAAAGTAATAGCTACAAAAATATATGAAAAAGTGTTTTGTTTAGGAAGTATAAATATAACGCTGCAATGAAAATTAATTTATGCTTCGCCAAATGCCCCACATGTATAATTAGCTTTACTATTTTAGAAAAAATATAGGCGTAGGGGCCTATATAAATGTTTTCGTGTACAAAAAATGTCAAAAATGCACATAAATAGTAAAAATGTGCACTTTTAATTTTAGATTGGAATATCAGATGTACATGACACATCGGACACTGCAGACACATACGTCATTACGTTCAGACACGTTACGTCATCAAACATACATGGACACATACGACACACTTGACACAGCACATCTGCATGATGTACCAGACTTACCTGACACTCTAGACAGCTGAAAGGTATAACACACCTAGCTGACACAACTGAAACGCACGACACACCTGACCCAGCTGACACGTGTGATTCACCTAACTTGTCTGATTCAATTTGTTTGAGGTAACCACTCACAACAACCCTAGTTCTCAATGTTGTCATGCAGTGGCGGATCCAGGGGGCCCGAGCCCCCCCCCCCCTCTTAGGCCCGCCGAAAAAAATGTCAACTATATTTTCATTGTTCCTATGACAATTTGTATGTGTAAATATGTTTGTATGGGTACTGGTTAAGGGGGAGGAGTACGAGAGGGAGATCAGTTCCACTATAGATCGAATTTCTTTAAATGTGTACCCTACTAGTGGCCCATATATTTGGTATACTAGGAGGCCTGTATACTGTATATTGATGGGAGGGCCCGAAAAATGTTGACCGTTTCGATAGCTCTTAATTTTCACGTAAACCACTGTACGTATAAGAGGAAAAAGGGTTTGAGTAAAAATGTGAATTCTGTCCTGGAGTAGTGGTGCAAACAGCCATGGCTGGGAGGGGACCCCCTGCCGCCAAAATTATGTCACTTTTGCAATTCGTCCAGATCCGCTGAATTTCTTCGAAGATGCAAAAATTAACCTGCTTTTTCTAAAATAAATGTAGGATTTTAAGCTTTTCAGGTTTTCCCCTGACTTTAGTACGGGAGTACGGGTATGATTTTTTTGGGGGGGGGGGTAAGATACGGGAATACACTCACTCTATGAGCCGAGCGAAGTAGTGAAAAATTTTCCACACTCCCCCTCGCAGCATTTTGTCTGGTTGCGTCACAACCCCAAAGGCGTGGCGTAAGCAAAAAATGTGTACACTCTCAAAAGAAATTTCGGGCCCCCCACCATAAAAAATTCGTGGATCCGCCCCTGTTATCATGGACGACAGTGGAACTGGAACCATTCAGAACTTGGGTCAGTATAACTACATGTATTTGGGTCAGTATAACTACATGTAGGTCCTATATACTTAAGTTATAATTATAAGTATTGTTAATTACCTATTATTTTTAGTTTACATCAATGACATTGACACACATGTAGATATTGTATCTAAATTTAGTAAATTTGCAGATTATTCTAAAGTAGCAAAGATAGTAAACAACATTGAAGATGCTGAGATTTTAAAGTATGATATAAAAATATTACAGAACTGGTCTAAGGATTGGCTAATGGCAGGGGCGGATTCAGGAATTTTTTAAGGGGGGGCCCGAATTATTTTTTGAGAGTGTACATTTTTTAGCTTACGCCTTGTTACATGTGACAAAAGCAGACAAATTTTTGTGGGGGAGCTCAAAATTTGTTCACTACTACGTTCGGCTCATAGGGTGAGTGTATCCTCGTACCTTACCCCCCCTCCCACTCATACCCGTACTAAAGTCAGGGGAAAACATAAAGTCCTACATTTGTTTTGGAAAAATTAGGTTAAGTAATTTTTTCACCTCTGAAGAAACTTCGGATTTCTACGAATTGCAAAAGTAACCTAATTTTGGCGATGGGGGGATTAAGCCCCTCCCAGCCAAGGCTGTTTGAACCACTGCTATGGGACAGAGTTCACATTTTTACTTACACCCATTTTCCTCCAATTTGGTTATGCATTGGTTCAAGTGAAAATTGAGAGCTAGTGAAACGGTCAACATTTTTCAGGCCCCGTCCATTATACAGGGATCCTAGTATATCCTAGAAAAAATCGAGCTTTTGGAACTGCATTCCCTGTCTTACTCCCCCCCCCCGGGCCCCCCTAACCGCTGCCATTACTAACATGTCTACACATCGTAATTGCCATATAAACAATGAACATATTCCCTGTCTTACCCTCCCCCGCCCCCCCCCCCCTAACTACTGCCATTACTAACATGTTTACACATCGAAATTGCCATAGCAGCAATGAAAATATAGTTTAAATTTTTTATTGGCGGACCTAAGGGGGGGCCCGGGCCCCCTGTCCCCCCTGGATCCGCCACTGGCTAATGGAGTTAAATGCTGAGAAATGTAGAGTTATGCATATAGAGAATAATAATTTAGAAATTGAGTATACATTGAACAATATAAAACTAAAATTCACAAGCAGTGAGAGGGATTTAGGAGTCTTTGTGGATAGCTCTTTTAAATTTAGTGAAAATTGTAATAAAGTTTCGAATAGTGCTAATTGTGTATTAAGAATGATTAAAAGAACAATTGCATGTAGAAATAAAAATATTGTGGTAAGGCTATATAAGGTTCTTGTACGGCCCAAACTTGAATACTGCATTTAGGCTTGGTGCCCATATTTTAAGAAAGATATCGATAAATTAGAAAGGGTACAAGCCAGAGCAAAAAGGCTGGTATTTGACTGTCAAAAACTTAGCTATGAGAGTAGATTAAAATTCGTAGGATTAACCTCTTTAAGTGAGAGAAGAACTAGAGGAGATTTAATGGACGTTTTTAAGATACTCAAAGGCTTTAGCAAAGTTAACCATAGTATTTGGTTTAATTTATCAAACAACAGAAACACAAGGGGACATATTTGTAAACTTAGTAAATTTAGAAGTAGACTAGATTTAAGGAAATTTTTATTTAGTCAGAGAGTTATAAATGCTTGGAATAGTTTGCCAAGCGAAGTTTGTGTAAGAGGAATCAGTGAATGCTTTTAAAAATAAATATGTTTGTGTAAGCAGAATCAGTGAATGCTTTTAAAAATAAATATGATAAACGAACATGCAAATTAGATGCTAATTGCATGTTCAGTGTAATACATAGGCTTGACATATGTATAAATTTGCTACGTATAAATTTGACATGTTGACATGAAGTCTGTATGATTTGATTAATATTAATTGGTTTTAGTTAAGAGCCTGATGAGTCTTAAACAAGCATAGTCGGGTAGATAAAATCTCAAAATAGTGATACCCGGACATTTAATGTGTAAAGCTGAATTTTTGTGTAGTTGTAGAGGATGTTAAGGACTACTCGTATGAAAAGTTCCCCGTTTCTAGGACCTCGGGAAAAAAGTTATGACCATTCTAAAATCGCTGATTTTGTTAAAGAATGTGGTCATTAAAAAGAACAAAAACAACCTCATATTTGTTTATTTTTGAGCGATATAATATGCTTTTGCTGTCAGTTTGGAAAATTAGACAATTAATTTAACTTAACATAACTTAACATAATTATACTGGTTAAGGAAGTCACAAGGACCTGTAACACCAGTTTTTTTATGTAATTTCATACCACTATACATAGAAACCGTAAAGGGAACAGAAGATACAAACCTTGACAAGTTGATAGGCTTCAAAGGAAGAACATAAGAAAAAACTAAACACTCACCAAAATACCACACACACACATAACCATCTCACATATAAACCTACATATAGGTACACAACTATGCACAAATACACATACATTATGGATCCATGTATGCACACATACATGTACATGCATACTCACACATGCACATACACACATACATAAACATACATACACTTATCAAATACTTATATGCATATACATATACATACATACCCCATATCCACATAAATATGCCCATATACACATACACATACATACCCATGCACGCACTTATATACATACATACACATACATACATACATACATATACGTACATATATACACATATACACACATATATACACATACATATACACATACACATATACATGTATACATACACATACATATATACAAAACATACACACTTTTACGTACACCTACATATATACACATAGAATGCACTCACATATACACACATCGAACTTACAGACAAAAATATGTAAGATTGCATATAACTACATACTAGGCATATCAACCAGTCGCAATGTATAGTCATACATTACAATACATACAAGCATACATGCACAAACATACATAGACATACATGCATTTGTACACTCATATACACACCTACGCATACATAAGCATACAAGCCTTACCCACACTCATGAATACCTAGAAACCAAATACCCTCATGTAGTGTGAAACTAATCAGGCTATCTACACAAAACAACAAAAAATTATCAATTCAATGTATTTCTTTCCAATACTTATCTAGCCTATTCTTAAAAGCATTCACTGACTCTGCCTCTACTACATACTGAGGTAACCCGTTCCATATATTGACAACTCTCTGACTGAAAAAGTTTCTTCTAACTTCTAATCTGGATCTAACCTTTATTATTTTGAATCTATGCCCTCTTGTTCTAGCATAATCTGATAGTTTGAAAAATTCTCTACATTCGATATTGTCAAAACCTTTATTTATTTTAAACACTTGAATTAAATCCCCTCTGGTATGTCTATCTTCTAAGCTATTTAGACCTAATACATCTAACCTAGATTCATAGTTTTGACCTCTACATTCAGCAATCATTCTAGTTGCTCTCCTTTGAACTCTTTCCATACACTCCACATCCTTCCTTAAAAAAGGTCTCCACGCTTGTACGCAATATTCTAATTTAGGTCTTACTAATGCTTTATATAATTTAACTATTACATCCTTATTACGACTTTTTATAGTTCTCCTAATTAAACCTAAAGTGCGATTAGCACAATTTGCTGCTGATTTACACTGCTCTGAAAATTTTAGGGTATTATCAATAATGACACCTAGATCTTTTTCTTTAATAGATGATTTTAGTTCTGCATTACCAAGTTTATATTGATTACAACTATTATTGTGACCTACATGCATAACTGTACATTTATCAACATTGAAGCTCATCTGCCAGTAGTTGCCCAATTATGCAAACTGTCTAAATCTCTCTGAAGTGATAACATATCTTCTAGATTACCTATATTTTTACATAATTTGGTATCATCAGCAAACTTACTCATTTTGGATATTATGCTGTTGTCTAAGTCATTAGTGTAAACCAAAAATAAAATTGGACCCAACACTGAACCCTGTGGAACCCCACTAGTGACATTACGCCAAGCCGAGTCATGATTTGAAATGCAAACTTTTTGTCTCCTGGAGGTTAACCAACTTCTAATCCAATTCAGGACAGAGCCAGTAACTCCATGAGCTTCAAGTTTACAAAACAATCTCTCGTAATGCACTTTATCAAATGCCTTTGCAAAATCCAAATAGACAATGTCTACTGGATTACCATTATCAACATGCAGTGTGACAGATTCCATAGAGCTTAAAATGTTTGTTAGACAAGATCTATTTCTGGTAAATCCATGTTGACTATTTCTTATTAATCCATAACTATTTAAATGTTTAACTAAACTATCCTAAATAATGCTCTCGAACACCTTACCTATGATACTAGTCAAACTCACTGATCTATAGTTCTCAGGATTGCCTCTTCTACCTTTCTTGAGCAAGGGAGACACCCTGGCCTCTTTCCAGTCTTGAGGTACAATTCCAGTTTCGAGCGATAGATTGAACAATTTAGTAAGGGGACCTACTAATTGGTGTCTCAGCTCGAATAGTAACTTAGGATGAAGATCATCTGAACCTGGACTTTTATTACAGTTAATTACACTAAGTTTCTTTAACACTATTTCCTTGTCTATGACTATTTCACTTACACATTCTGATTCTAGGCCTGAAAATATTTTATCTGCTATTGGGATATTATCTAGATTTTCTACTGTAAAAACACTGCTAAAGTAATCATTGAACATGTTTGCTGTGAGCTCATCATCAGTAATAATGATACCATCAGCAACCCGCAATGGACCTACTTTAACTTTGTTCCTCTCTTTATTTCTAACATAGGCAAAGAAACTTTTATTGTCATTTTTTACATTATTAGCTAATTTAATCTCAAACTGTTTCCTGGCCTCATCATTTGCCTTAGTAGACTTGCTTAATTTCTCCTTATACTTATTGTAATATGACAATTTTCTACCCGATTTTATATGCTTATCCCAAGCTCGTCTCTTTGCTCTCCTTAACTTTTTGCATAATTTAGTTGCCCATTTGCATTTTACTTTTGACCTATATGTTAAAGGTAGCAATTTATTTCTGATTTCTAAAATATCATTCTTTAAAATTGACCATATATCATTAACATTATTCAAGGATATGTTGTCCCAACCCTTTAGTTGAGCAGCTGCAATGATAGCTTGATAGTTAGCTTTGTGAAAATTCAATACTCTCTTTCTCAGTTTTTATTTTATTAGTGATTAATTGAAAATCTATCATGCTATGATCAATAGTTCCTAAAGGTTCTCTAACCATTATATTCTCTACAATATTTTCGTCTGAGCTGAATAACAGATCTAAAAAATTTCCATTTCGACTCAGTTCACTAACTAACTGAAACATGAAGTTATCATTTATACAGATTATTAATGGATGGTCATTTGATAATGAATGTAAATTATTCCATACTAGCTCCTTGTAGTTGAAATCACCTAATATCACACAATTTTTACAATCACTACAAGCTTGTTCAAACAAATTGAACAACCCTAAGTCATTATCAACTGCGCTATCAGGGGATCTATAACATATGCCTTGGAGTGATTTTTCGCCATTATACTCTATGGTACAGAACAGGCTTTCACGAAATTTGGTATCACATATGTCATCTCTCTGCACTACATTTATGTGATCCTTAATATACAATAGAACCCCTCCTCCTCTGGTTTTAACAGTACTGATTCTATCTTTTCTAAAAATTTTATAACCTTCTATTTCTATTTCAGAGTTGTCTATTGAATTATTCAACCAAGTCTCAGTGATGCCAATGATACTATAATTATTCTGCTCTACCAATAATTCTAATTCATTACGTTTATTAACAATACTCCTAGCATTACAAAACATACAGTCTAACTTATCAATTGATTTTGTAAGCTCACTAGAGCTACGATATTGATCTAATCTACTTTGACTAATATACATGCATTTGTCTATTTCTTCTCTATACTCGGAATGTATAGCACTACCTGTTTTCCATCTATGTTTTTTACTACTTTTCCTTTGCTAATTACCACATTTTTTGTTCCTTCTGACCTAAATTCTTTAACCTTATCCCTAAGTTCCTTATCCAATAACTGTTGTTTCTTAGTGAGGTCAGGCACTATGAAAATCTTCTTGTAGTCCTCAGATTCTCGAAGTTGCTTAGCTCTCTTTAGAACCTCTACCTTTACTTCAACTGAGCTTAGTTCAAGCTTAATAAGCCTAGGCCTCTCGTTATCCTCATTCGACTTGCCTATCCTAGATACCTTTAAGACATGCTAGGTCTTCATGTTGAGCCCTTTACTAAAAATATTGTTAACCTTCTCCCTATCACTTTCCTCATTGTCTCCTGTTAAGCTTTCTTTAACGCCATGTACAATTACATTCAGCTTCTTTTGCTCCATATCGAGTTGCTCTGATACTAGCTTTACCTGTTTAGAATTTTTGCTTACTATCGTCCTCCATTCTTCTACCTTTCCAACATCTTTCTGTAGATCCCCAACAATTTCGCATTGTTGTCTAAACCTCTCTTAATTCCAGACGGATCTTCCACTTCCTTCTTAGCCTCCTTGAGGTCTTTCTCTACAGCCCTCTTAAGTTTCTTTAATTCAACAACCTTTTTCGAAACGTTCTTTGGCTTCTCCAATTCCATTAATCTATTCTTTAAATGTCCAATCTCCTCCAATCCATCCCTTATCTCCTTCACATCACCCAAAGCCTTTTTCAATTCAGTCAGAGCTGCTTTAGAGCCAAAGACTTGCGAGTGGTTGGGAGAGAACTGTGAATGAGATCTATATACAATACAAAATGTAGTTAAGAGAATGCAAGGTATAACTACAGATTAGTGATCAAAAGGAATACCTATTCTGCAAGACATCTGAAGCGAAAGCTTGTTGAGCGCTATGATGATAACATACTGTTTGCTGAATATCTGGACGAAGAAATGTGATTTGTTTCCACAATTTTAGCTCATACTTAATTAGTGGGAAGTGGCATATGGAGAGGAAAGATATGTCAGATGAGAGTAAAAGAATCATAACAGTGGCAGCTAAATTGATTGCAAATGAGATCAGAGAATTAGAATATGATATGAATACTTATCTGCCAGTACCTATCTATTGAGCACAGGAACTACTTTCTTCCTCTTCAGCATCAGCATCTCAGATCATTAGCACCATTAACCAATAAGCAAAATAGCATTTGACTGAGTATCATTCAAGCTGCACGGTCACACTCAATTATTGTACCATTGCTTCTCGGTTTGGGTGTGTCGGTTGATCACTTGATAGGATTCAAACCATTAAATGAGCAGCTGGCTCGTTTAGGTTTCTCTGTGTCATATAGCGAAATTTCACGATTCAAACAGTCCATTGTAACTTTGAATCCTTCTGATATGAATATTCACCCATATCCTGAGGTATTTACACAATGGGTTGCAGACAATGCAAACCATAATGTTTGCTGCATTGGATGGCACGGGTACTTTTCATGTTATGGGCATTATAGCCGCTTCCACTGTGCTAGTTGCTAATACTGAGCATGATAATTTAATGCCACTGGCACATAATTTGAGACAACTTAAGGCCCATAAAATAATTAGAAATAAAGCCATACCCATTCTTCCAATCTTCCTCATGCCTATGTACAGTTTGACCACTATGACATTTAAACCACTGTGCCAGCTACTTTTTCCAAGCACATTGCCATCAATTGTGAATTTGGGTTTGGTTTGGCATATGAACTGGCTATGTAAATATAACAATCACTCTATCAAAATGATTTTTTATCACTTATAGACTTTAATCCATCTGATGAGATTTGCTTATACTCTACGCTTCTACATGTCATGGACAGTGGTTCAACCCAAAAATTCTAGGTCTCAAATTTTTTCACTACTGCCTTCGGCAACTGAACTGGGGCCACACTGAACCTACTAGCTTACTAGCAAATCCAGTAACCCACTAGCTTACCTCCACCAATACCCATACTACAGTCAGGGACATTGGTAGAAAAGCAATTTGTGTGTAGGGAGGATCATTTTTGCACTGACCGGCATATAGTAGGGGATGAAGGGGGCACAGGAAGGGGCTAATACACCCCTCCCCAAAGGAGAACATTTTTGTAATGTGTGAGAAAACTGGTGGACTTTCAGTGCATTTTAGAATGAATATATTAATTATATTTCTTTTTTGTATTTTTTTTAAAGAATTTTTCAATAAAATATCAAGTCATATCAGTCCAATTATGATTAATTAAAAAATCATTAATTATTAGATTAAATTATTATAAATGGTCTAATTATTGTTATTAGACCATTTGTACTGAAACTACTGAAAATGCTTCGTTGTTCTGCTGGTGTCATAATTAAACTTTCACTTAGCATAACCAGCCCATTTCCTATCCCTTCCCTCCCCCCGCCAAAAACCCTGAAGATCTGGATGAATTGCAAGTAAACTAGGTTGGGCTGGGACTCAGGCTAATTATGCCACTGTTCATGGACCAAGCATCAAAGCACATGTAATCTTAATATCATCTTTATTATGAGAGGCTTCCTTACTCTTCCGGTCACAGATATGCTATCGAGCAAGAAACTGACATTAAATTTGGCTTTAATTTTTGGCTTTATCTTTATTTGTTGCAGACACATGATTAATATTTCATTTGCTGAGTTTTGTCGCCCTACAATAATTTTTTAACACTTTGAAAATCTCTCGATAAAATAAAAATCGTTAATTTTTCGTTGTTTGGACATAACTTTTTTATTAGTAGTGCTACGAATGGGGAACTTTATATTTGAATTCAGCTCAAAATTCCGCTTCCAACGAATATAAATGTGGCTTTACATGTTAAATGTCCCGGTTTTTTTTCTACCTGACTATAAATAGTAAATACAAATAAAAGTAATAATAATAATAACAATAATAATAACAATTAGAGTGCTACAGTCATCAATGACAACATCGAGCACTATTGAGACAAAATCAAACCGGCGAGCAAAAGAAGGTCCAAAAACGGTGCAAATTCCAAAATCCAGATAATCAGTCCAAAGTTTAATTTAACTCTTTAATTTATACAAAATATTAAAATATTTTTTATAAATTAAAAAGCTTATATTTCTTTTCAGTTCTATGACTTGAATGAAGTATCTATACATCTGCTCATATTATTTCTTTAAGCATAAACTCTAAATATACTAGTTTTGTGGGATTTGAAAAACTACATTCTTTTAGCATTGATGGACTTCCCAGTTAAGTGGTCTAGGGGTTCGGTCTCTTACTTCAGTCTGTCGTCCGCACTTCCGTCGAATATAAATCACTCTAGGAAGTCGACTTCTAACATCCAGTTCGGTGGGGGGTAGGTTGGGTGTGCATTATATTTAAACCTGAAATGGACGAATTGTACATCCTCTCCGGTATACTTTAATTTTTGTCCAGTTGAACCTCATTTTCCTATTTCGAAAGCATGTCAGTGATGTTACTAGGACTGGATGTGAACCTGGAGCTCACTAATCTATGATAGGATAACTTACCAGCTCGTTACCATCTCAGCATGAATTATAATGGAACATGCAGAATATGCTATAAAACGGCTGTTTTTTTACTATGAATAACGTATACAGTTTATAATGACATCTGTTTAGTATTATAAGGGATACTTTCAGAAATTGTCTTGCTGGGGTTCGAACCGATGGCCTCGTGCTTGTCAGGCAAGCTTGCTATCCTCTATCAAACTAGTAACATTAGTAGTGACCGCATGAATGGATCATGTTGTGTCCTGGCTAATATAGAATAGAATAATAGTAAACTGCAAGTGTCGTAGAAGGCGATTGAGCAAGTACTGAGGAAAGCAAATGGAAATCATCACAGAAGCCAATTTTTCCCAAGCTATAGACTTCATTAAGGTGTGGGTAAGATGTAGGGTTGATAAAAATGACTTTTTAAATACAAATGAAAAATCGGATTTTTGAAATTTTAATCTGATTTTATAAAATTAAATCGAATTATGATTTTAATCAATTGTTTTTTAATTAAAGTCAGAATTTACTCTTATTTATCAAAGGTTATTTTAAATCTTATATAACAATGCAGTATAAAATTTTGTAATTAAAGAAAGTATTGACAGTTTTAAACAAAGATTAACAATTTGAATATTTTAATTACAAATAGTGTTATTACAAAAGTGTTTTTAATGTTGTAAGATTATAACACCGCTAACAAAATTTAAAATCATAATTTTAAAACGTTATTTTTACCTTAAAACAGTCAATTACCAGTTGAATTTGAATGTGTTACTGTATATATTCAGAACATTAACATCTCTGCTGATTACAATTGTCAGCTTAGATGGATTCCAGCATATCTCCAATCAACGCAAACTTTTATTGTAGCGTAATCCGCTAAGATCCCATGGGCCTGCCAACTGAGTACAGTTCTTTCAAGCGGTTTTTAAGAATTGGCAGACTAGTCGCTATTTAATTTTGTATTTTTTAAATGTAATTGGCGATAATTCTGCATCATTGCATAATATGCATTGTACGGTAGTCGAAACAGTGAATGTGTCTGTTTGTCTACAATGCAAATTAAAGTAGCCTAAAATTACACTGCAGTGTAATGTGTTCTTTAATTTATGTAACCAACTGTAGTTAAATCTATTTATTTGTATTTTACTTGAATTTGATATATTACTGGATTATTTACAGATCAGGTAATTGACAAGATGGTACTGTTAATTACAAGAATACTGTCTGTATCAGTTCAATCTTCGAGATACTATGCTTTGCGGCCATCAAATGGCTACTGCATAGATAAAAGATTATTTACAAAATGGAGGGGCATATTAAGGCAAAGAATCTCGTCTGTTTCTTATGCTGATACTAAACATACAAAAGAGATTGATCCTGAACGAATGAAGCGTGGGCTGCCCAAGAAGCTTCCCATTGCGGGAGTCAAGCAAATTATTGTCGTTGCATCAGGTAAAGGCGGAGTCGGCAAATCGACAACAGCTGTTAATTTGGCCCTGGCTCTGAAGGTAAATTAATACATTAATCATCATTGTCATCATCTTCCCTTAAATCACAGTTTAAGTAGGGTCAGAATACGAATAGACCTTTTCCATTCCTCTTCAGAATCTCTCGTGAACACCATCTCTGACCAGCTCTAGGTTAATAAATACCATCTGCATCTCCCTTCTACTTCTTTTCTTCTCCATCATTTACCTCAACATATAGATCGGTTCTGTTATCGATCTTCCAGGCATAAACCGAAACTGATTAGGCTACCCTCAACGTTTTTAAACGTCTCATTCCACTCTCCACTACTCTTTCCCATACCTTCACGGTATGACTCAACAAGAAGATACATCTTTAGTTCTTGCCCTCTTGAATGTCCCATTTCTCTTTATGCCCAGGCACTAAACAACCCAATCTCCATTATTTTGGCATCTTGTCACATAACATCTTGCTAAACTGGTGTCGCAACCACTCCACCTTGCTCTCATGCAAATTAATAAATTAATAATTGTACTAATTTTAGAAATTGATAAACCCACAAGATGTATAATTTAATCAGTTAAAGTTCCATGTGAGTAAGTATATTTGAGGTAATATGCTCTGTGTTATCTTTTTAATTTTAACTGCACTATTAACAATAATAATTGTAACAAGAAAAATGTTTGATTTGCTCCAATGCATGAAAATTTTGGCACTGTTCATGTCTGAAATGTGTTCATGCTTGATATGCAGGACGCTATCTTTTTAAATCATCCAGATTAACTCTGAGAATGTCTTACTAGCGTAGGGTAGCGTCATAAAGTTTAACATGACAGATCCTGAGGTGAATTGAACCCTCGTGGGTTCGAATCCCAGCCGCGCTGATCTGAGAGTAAAATCTCGGACATTCACAGGACTGGTTATACAAAAAATGGATTATATTATAATTACCTAACAGCTTAAACATGTGGTATTAAAAGTGATAGATATCAACATAGTTAATAATTTCACTACAATGTGTGTTTACTTTCCTTTTTGTTTACTTTACGGAGTCTCTGAACTTTCAGCAGTAACCTTTGTTCTACAGAAACAGACCGTCACTTTTTATTAATAACAAAAATAGAAGAGTATAAAATGTAATATTTTTGCTATATTTTGGAGATTGAAATTAGCAATAAAAATTAGAAGCTCAACAATTGTGTTTTTAAAATGCTTAGAACTGTATTTTGTGCATTGCTGCCATGATGACATTTTTTACCTGTTAAAATAGCTGTGTGACAAATACTTCACAACCTTTCAGATAGGTTCCTAGGCAAAGATGATGTACATTTACTTTAATTGCATGATGCTAGCAGCATCTTTGTCAGTGCTAGAGTAACCGAACTGTCTCACAGATGTTACTCTCAGATACAATTTCTAAAATTCACCATTGTGTAATTGTGCAATGATAGCTTAGACGTGTGTCTTAGAATGTCTTAATAGCGTAAAGGTAACGTCATGAAGTTTTAAATGAGAGGTCCTGAGGTGAATTGAACCCTCGTGCATGGTGTCGAATCCCAGCCGCACTGATCTGAGAGTAAAATCTCGGACATTCACTGGGCTAGTTATACGGAAAATGGACTAAGTTGCCAACGGTTTAACTTATGGTATTAAAAGTGATAGAAATCCTCTTAGGTGATCCTTTTACTATAATGCATGTTTACTTTTTGCTAGCAGAATCTTTGTTAATTTTTTTTTCTCTTTGCTAGAGTAACAGAACTGTCTCACAGATGTGACTCTCGATGCAATATCTAAGATTCATCTATTGTGAATTGTGCAATGGTAGCTTAGACATGTGTCTGTATCATAGGCTAACGACGCAGGCTCGCACATTGGTCTACTGGATGCAGATGTCTACGGGCCCTCGATACCTCGCATGATGTCGCTGCGTGGACCCCCACGCGCTGATGATAGGCAGCTGATGGAGCCGCTCGTCAACTTTGGTGTCAAGTGCATGTCGATGGGTTTCCTCATCGAGAGAGAGGCCGATCCCATCGTGTGGAGAGGCCTCATGGTCATGTCTGCTCTTCAGAAGCTTCTCAGGCAGGTATTCTAATTCTTGAAGCCTTTTAGTAAAATTCAGCTTGTTTTGAAGCTTAAAAGCTAAAAACTGGTCAACGCTGTTTCCTTTCTTTGCTTATTTTGAACCACATAAGCTTTGGATTTCGTATGAAATAGTTCCATAGGTAGTTAAAGACCTTAGTTTTGGTATCCCCCATCCAGCTGGTGTTCTCGAGTTGCTACCTTAAAGTAAATCTTCTTTCCTTTAATACCCTATCTTTGGATTAGTTTACTTGACCTTAAATATGTTCCAATTTAATCATTAAACTGATAATCATTGCTCATCATATTCACTTGGTTCCATAGTTCTCGATGTTGTCATTGATGACAGTAACACTCTAATTGTTGTTGTAGTTGTTTTTAGTAGTTAATATTCTATGATCTCTCCCTCAAACTCACATGATGATCAGATTATGAATATATTTGCCTTTATATTTGTTTAAATTCCCGTTCTTTATCTGGGCCACTGAGAACATACCAGCCATAAATTTCGCCTGTTGTAAATATGGAAAATGAAATGACTGAGGCTGGCCATAGAAAACCACATCAAAAGCTATTATTCCCAACCTATAGTGTGAAGAACTATTAACCTATTCTTAATTCCGAAGCGATTAACTTGTTGATCGATGGAATGCTCTCAATGTAGCCTGGAAGGAGTCTGTGCATGGAATATGTACCATGAACCAGCCACTTCGCAGAACATTGGAGTGAGTAATTAATTGCCTTATTAGGGCAATACTTTATTAATACAGTTTGAACTAATACAGTTTGAACTTAATACAGTTTGAACTAATTATTTAGAAATGGCTGCTGTTATTATTCTATTTATGTTGTTTTAGACATTAAAGTTTTGATTAATTTAAAAAGTTATGTGAAATAGAACATACTAGTAGTTTATTCGAGTAAAATACGATTCAAAGAAGAAGTAAGTTAATCGGAGAAAAGTTAGAAGTTTATTCTACTAAATACGAATAGGAGAAATAAGTGATTAAGTACTAACATAACATAACATAGCAACAATTAGAGTGCTACAGTCATCAATGCCAACATCGAGCACTATTGAGACAAAATCAAGCCGGCGAGCATAAAGAAGGTCCAAAAACGGTGCAAATTCCAAAATCCAGATAATCAGTCTAAAGTACTACTTATTAAGTTCTACTGGCTGGAGCCAGTGGCGACTGCGGTAAGATACTCGACCGCGGATCAGTATGTGCGGGGTTCAAGTCCTGGGCTCGCCCGTCACCGACATGGCTTTCGAGTGAGGAAAATGACGTTAACCTTAGCGTTAGCTTTTTTTGCTTTTACTTGTGTCAGGTGAAATGGGGTCCCCTGGACTACCTGGTTGTGGACATGCCACCCGGCACAGGTGATGCTCAGTTAACTCTGGCTCAGAATGTGCCAATAGACGGCGCACTGGTTGTAACCACTCCGCAAGATGTGGCCTTACTGGACGCTAGGAAAGGGGCTGAAATGTTCAGAAAAGTCGATGTAAGTGTAAATTTCTCTCGTTACTAATTTGTATTTCTAGGTGTTATGTTGTATGTAAGGATGAAACTGAGTCATGAAATACACCGTGTACAGGCATCTGATAGTTTTGTTGAAACGATCGTCCAAAGTGGCTTGCCGATGATCGGTCTTCGAGACTGCTTTTTTACTGGCACGTTTTTTGGTGTCATTCTTTTGCGGGTTCTCTCTGTAGTTCCCTATCTTGTTAGGGGCTTGCATTGATATGACAGTAATACAATTCTGAAGATTTCTCAAAGCAATCATCATCATCTTCCCATGCCAATAATCCCAGCTTAACTATGGTAGGGTCGGGATACAAATAGACCTTCTCCACTCCTCTCTCTCCCATACCATGTCATCAGTCAATCCCCTACAAGCTCTTCGATACGTTTTATAAAATTAAGTAACAATTTCTGGAGTTTAGTTAAAGCAGTATTACAGTTAAACTATAGAATTGTAATACAACATAGCTAATCTTATTAAAGCATATTATTTATTATAAATTATATAAGTTTTAAGGAGTCTTTTATTAAAGTATCGGTACTTTAGATCGGTTAAAGTTTGAAAGGCTTCCATTTGCTGGCAAATCTTAATTAAAATGTTAGGCTAGAATATAGAAATGTTACTAAGGGAATATTTTCTCTAGATAATATTCTGAAGCATTGTATTACTGAGATTTTGATTGTTTAATTATAATTATATTATGTAGTGTTTTAGTACTTCCCAGATTTTAGTACGCTTAAATCGGCTTTGTAAACTTAAATCGTGACCGAATCTCATTAAGCATACTATTTATTATAATTATGTAAGTTTATACTGTAGTTAGGCTATAGGCTACATAAGGTATGGATATGGCATGGACTGTGTGAAGGGATTAACTTGTTAAGGAGTGCTCTAATGGATCGAGAAAACGGACTTTGAGTATGAATATGTACCTTGAACCTGCCACTTGGCAGTGCACTGAAGAAGACGATACTGTAGTTTTACTCACTTGTACTGAACTTTGCAGGTTCCAGTGCTTGGTTTGGTGCAGAATATGAGTGTGTACGAGTGCAGCAAGTGCGGTCACAAGGAGCACATATTTGGTGACGATGGTGCCCGACCTCTGGCTAAAGAGCTTGGTCTTGAGGTTCTTGTTGATGTGCCTCTCCATCCTGTACTCTGCAGGTCAATGGACTCTGGAGCTCCTGTCGTGGTGTCGGAGCCTGAAGGGATACATGCGAGGACTTACAGGGAACTGGCTAGATTAGTGGTCGATAGGCTACCAGCGTATAGCGATCCTGTGAAAAGAAGCTGATGTATTTCTGTTACGATGAAATAAATTAATTTTATATTACAATACATTTGGTACTGATAATTGTGATGTAAGCTTCCTGTGTTGCTATATGAATAGCTTGTTGGTTGGGCAAATGGAACGATTGATTAAATCGACTGGAGCCAGTGGTGATGTCGGTAAGATATTCGACTGCGGATCAGTGTGTGCAGGGTACAGTCCCTGGGCTCGCCCGTCACTGACATCGCTTTCGAGTGACTGGCATTAACATTAATTAAAGTGACGTTAACACTAACTTTACCAGCTTTAGCGTGCTTGGACGTACATGATTCAGATTCTAGGTTCGGCCATCACTGATACATTTTGGGAGATGGAATTAACGTATTATGCTTCTGTTCAAATGAGGATAACGTAGGATGAACTTGAATAAGCTGAAGCCTAAGCAAGGCTAACATAATATTATTTTCTCCTAATCAAGTCTAATCTTAATCCAAACTCATTTGCTAAGTCCTAGTTAAGCTAAGCCAATCAAATTGTTGTTAAGCTAAGCCGAAGCTATAGAACAATCTGAATCAGAATCACTTAGCTGTTAATCACTGCAAGGATTGGCAGGTTGATAATATCAAAGAACTACATGTAGAGTGCGATGTTGGAGTTGAATGGAGTGATAGTAGATTAACATAAACATAAAGCAATTAGTATGCCACTGTCGCCCATGAAACATTTTCCTTGTTGTGTCCCATGACCCTGAGCTGAAGAATAGACCATCTGTTAACTACACGTGTCATAAAAGGCGATTAAGCAAGAACTGAGAAAGGCAATGGGAAACCACTTCAGACGCCAACATTTTGCCAAAGCTATAGGCTTCATAACTTACATAAGGCTTTGATAAAGTATTGCATTGTGTGAAGTGATTTTGTGAACTTATTGATCTGTGGAATGCTTTTGATGGAGCGTGAAATCAGGCCCTGAATATGAAGTTGTACCTTATACCTACCACTTGACAGAACACTAGAGCTAGGTAAATAATGGATGTAAAATTTAAAGAAAACCCTCCCGAAGAGAAAAAAAAAAAAAAAAAGTAAGATAAGAGTGTTCATTCAATATTTAAGTTTCTATTTAATATCTCTGCTAAGAAAATGTGATTTAAATATACTAAATTAAATATCGATGGAAGACAATTAAAAAATAAAAACTTTGAAGATAAATTATAATAAATGATTGTCATGTGGCCATCCTAAGGCTGATTCTAGCCAGAGATTTCTCTATGATGTTCCTTCACATGACTAGAATCTATTCTTCGCCTTTCTTCAACGTTCATTCCTTTTCTTACTTCTGTTCGCCCATAATTAATATATAAATACTAATTCCAACAGTCTTCGGGTCTTCTTTAGGCAGTCTTTCTATCTCTTAGGTCTTCCCATTGTTATTTTTGCCACCTATAAGAGAGAGAGAGAGCGAGAGAGAGAGAGAGAACTAAGTTTAATTTCAAATTTACAACGACCAGCAATCAACAAACATACAATCATGCAGCTACAACTAAGTTTTTCCACTGCCATAAAATAGCAGTGGAAGATCTAAATGAAAAGCAATACATCTACTCTTCGTAATATGATCAAGTCTTCAAAGTGTGATGGCATGCATATCGATGTTCTGTTAGATTTTATCTTTGGTTTCATAGTGTTCGATGTTGGCATCGACAACAACTACATTCTAATTACGGAATATTGCTAACATCATATAATTTAAAGCCGGAGCGCCGTTCCCCGGATCACTAAAAAGCCAACGTTGAGGAACGATGGTCAGACATTTATGGTGAAATAGTTCGAATTTAATTTCAATTTTCGAAGTTCTCTCTAAAATGCAGATATTTTGCACTTCCATCAGCAGAGTGATTGCGAAAGTCTCGACGTTGTTACTAACGGAGACGTGTAAACAAACCAGAACCAGTCTCGCTGAGTTGCCTTCAAAATCTATAGCTAGTGATACAAAGTAGACGCACTAGAACAACTCGTTTTAGCTCGAATAATTTGATAGAATTCGCATATTATATTGTCCGTGGACAATTTGTAAAATTTGTGAGAGCACTTAGTCTCTTGTCTGATCTTAATTGTATATTTTAAGTTAGAGTTTTCTGTAGAGGTCAATAAATACGAAAGCTGCGTGACTACGATGCATTGGTTTTTGATAGTCTAATTAGCGGATTTGTGATCTAACTAATCAAAACTAACTGATCATGTTAACCTAACGATAGTACTTCGGCATATAGTTTCCGATGGAGAGCGGATCAGCTATAACCTTAACATGCCGAGCCTGCAGATTAACAACTAGTCAAGCCTATGGCACCCGACACCGCACAATATGCCCCCATTGTGGTAACTTCTATCCCCATCAGGATAACATTCAGGTCGAGAAATCAGGGCGTAAGACCCCATCGGCTCGGCAGCGAGGAACGAAAACGCCGGCTCCCTCTACCGCCCAAGCGAATCGAAGAGAGAAAGGTGAAAGGATTGGACGCAGAACTCCTACAGTTAACGATGAACGCCGTTCTGAATCTAGAATTAGTCGTAGACTAAATGAAAATAGCAATAAGACACAGACACAGCCTCAGTCTGTGGATAAGGCAAAATTTCCAGCTTTGCAGGAGAAAAATGTAAGTAATTAGGTATACAGTACTGTGAGTATACAGTGTTCATGATATGGTTCTCTAGTTGTACACTTAGCCCAGAAAAAATGAAACAAGTTTGAAGGTTAATATCTCCAGCATGAAGAAAGTAAATTTAACCAAATTTTATGTTTAATCCATATGCATATGGAACACAAAGTTTGATTATTTGGTGATGCTGTAACATTTTGGGTGTATCTACCCAAATTCAGGCATCCTTAATATGGCAGCAGTTACGTAATGCTATTACTTGCAGCAGTTACACAACATTATTGCAACTAACATTAAGTGCAGCAATTCTGTGCGTGACATGTTTATTTATATCTGTAGCATTACTTTCTGCTGCCATGCTAAGAACGCCTGAATTTTTGTAAATACCCGAACGATAAAACATAATAACCATTGTAGATATCATCACCTAATTTTGAAATATTCTATTCCATATAGATCTTTAATTAAATAATATTAAATTTGGTTAAATTTGCTTTCTTCAAGCTGGAGATATTAGCGTTCAAACTTGCCTCATTGTTTGGACCACTGTGTATATACGTCCACCATTAACAACTACATTCGTATGCTATAGTGTGAATTCTAAATCTAAACAGAGCTGATGTGAGAGTGGTCTCGGACAGTTTATGAAACTTTGTATAATTAACTTAAAACTTGATTTCATATGTTTGTCATACATAATATTATGCTATAAGCTAAAATGTGAGAGATCAGGATAGACCTGTTTGATTTTCATGCTGCAAGTTTTGATTTCAGATTTTGATTTTGCGTAGTCCTTCAGAAAATATCTTATAGTCTTATGAAAATACTATGAGTTTTTTTAAAATACTATGAGTTTTATGCAATTATACTGTCAATGCTTGTAACTGCTTATTTTATAAACTAATAAATACCTCGGACAATATATGTCTCTTCTTCACACAAAGCATACCTTAGAAATGATTTGTTTTAATTCCCATAATGAGCACAAGGTCTCTAAGAATCTCTAAAAGAGTCAATTAAATTATGGAAACTAAATTATGGAAACTTGTGGAAATTTGATATAGCCTTTAACTTAATTAGTTTCTTGGTTTTGTCTTTGAACTGAAACTTGAATTTATTTGACAGAGTCGTACCTAAATTAACATATTTCTTAAAGCTGGTAAAGCTAATGTTAACTTCAGTTCCCTCACACGAAAGCGATGTCAGTGACGGGCGATCCCAGGATTTGATTTAAAGAACGTGTTTCTAACACCTGGTAACCTTATATCGTGTTTCGGGTAGCATACTGTGGTACCCGAGATGAGCTGCCAGAAGACACTTGCAAAAGAAAGACAATCATCACGAGGCTTCCGCCTCTTTATATATATAACTTCTACAGCATTCATTATTTTATTACTTGGTTCTAATATATTGTTCAATTTTTGTTCTAATATTATTGTTAATGTTTCTATTGATAAAAGGAGATGGAAAGATCAAACAGTAGATTGAATACAATCACTAATTTCTTCAAGAAGATTGGGCAGAGTTCCAGAACATCGTCTCCTCAAAGTTCACTGGAAGGCACTCCTGCAACATCTGCGATACCTCAGTCGCAGCTCTTGCAGTCTCACGATAAGCTGA
This sequence comes from Enchytraeus crypticus, assembly GCA_905160935.1. Lineage (NCBI taxonomy): Eukaryota > Metazoa > Annelida > Clitellata > Enchytraeida > Enchytraeidae > Enchytraeus > Enchytraeus crypticus. The sequence goes on from CAJHZI010000600.1 coordinate 244,296, forward strand.
ATGGAAATGGAAGTCATCTCCTTCCACCTCTATCTCTCGATTCCTCTGGTAGACTTACTGCAGAGTCGATCAAGAAAGTTCCAAGTTATGGAAATATTGCATCCGAGTTAGGATCTAGCACCGAGGGGCCTCCAGCGGTGCAGCTAGTCAATGAGAATAATTTTATTGCTAAATCTTTAGAAGAATTAAGGTTTGTCAGAAAGATGTTTATGTTTAAGCTGCCTATAGTATTCGTTAATTATGCATTATGCTATTATATTTGCTTTTGAACTATGTGCACATGAAATTTTATTTTCGATAAGGGTCTCAGATAATGTATTTGCCTCCATACTGCCCAGTTAGTTAGTTTACTAAATAGATTTTTAACATGAGCTCTTTAAGTGGACTCTATTAAGTTTAAGTTTAATTTTTTTATTAAATCGAATCTTAATTGACTCTATATAAAGGTTTGGCATTAACTTATCTTGAAACACAATCTGACCAAATGATCTTTGAAAGTTAGTCAGATTGTGTTTAAAGACAGGCTAATGCTATATCTTAATAAGTTTATTTCTGATAATAAACTTAAGCATATCTTTCTTGTACTGTTATAAATAATCTCAACAGAAATAACCTTCATTTTATCTACTTCAAAGAATATAAAAGTGAAATTTCTGTTTTGAAACACTTAGAACATATCTAATGCAATGTATTAAAACAAAAGCCTAGTTTAAGCCCATTTCCTGTTTCAAAAGTATGTCAGTGATAGCATGAGCTCTGTCTTTGAACCCTGCATGTACTAAACTAGAGTCAAACGACTAATCTGTGTTACTGATTTAACTCAAAATACGTTGTAATCCATCTCAGTCAGAGTCAAATATGGCCACAGTTATTATTTACCACTAGCTGTCAGGAACTGCTAATGAGTTTAAGAATTGTTGTCTGTCTACACTTCATCGCATTGATCACATGTTAAGTTTGTAATTGTGGAATTTATGTTATAATGTGCCGATATGTGGCTGAGTTGAAAGAGCTTTTGCATTATAAGGAAGAAGTCATCTGTTCGAACCTCACCTATCTATGACAGTTTGCTAGTGGTACAGAAACAGCAGAAACTTAACTGTCGATTTTATATTACGATGGATTTAGCAGTTTATTCTTCAATTAAGAGCCTTACATAATCCATAGACTATCAAATACATTGAAGCTTTTAACGCTGGGCTACTCGAAATTTCTTTTCTCATTTAACGATAATGAAACAGGATACAGTAACATGTTATAAATACATAATGTATTATTTTTTTCTTTTGTTTGTTACTTAAAATATTGATTGATTGATTAATTTTGGTATTTTGAAGAGCTGAAGTTCATGTAGCCAGGGACACAGATGATTGGAAACATCTTCAGTCCTACTACGCATATATATTCGACTCATTTCAACATCTTAATCAGACATTCAAGGTAAATCTGTCTATCATAATTTCATGCTCATATAGGCCTACTACTCCGGGCAAAGGTTACATGTCCCACTTAATACAAGTGAGACGGCCTTCCTCCATGCAGTCATCCACTAGGTCCTCTAGGCTTATCACTTTAGAGCGACCTAGCATTCCTTCTCGCAGTAAGCTCTCCAAGCGCTCCTTCCAGCACACTGCTCCTCAGATCTGGAATTCTCTTCCTTCCACTGTACGCACCCCCTCATCTTCTGCTGATCATCCTTTCCTTTCATATGAACAGTTTCATAGACGGTTGAAGGCTTTTCTTTTTGACCACTCATATTCAACCTTTGCACATGAACTGAGATCAACACGTAAACCTCCATTCCACTAGTACCCTTCCTCGGACCGAACCCCCGGATTTTGGATCGCACCGTTTTTGGACCCCACACTCTGCTCATGGAATTTGATTTGGCACCACAGTGCTCAATGTTGTCATTGACGACAGTAGCACTCTAATTTTGTTGTTGTTGTATATTTGACCTCCAAGTAGCTTCTTATTGCAACTTTTAAGGCAAGACTAGGTCTCATGGTTTACTACTTACAAGTATGTACTTTTCATTTTAACATTTCAATCCACATCAGACAATCAGAGTAGTTTCGCAACTTATAAATGTAAGCTACTACATGCAAGCCAATATCAAGACGCGAACAAGGAAGTGAATATAATGCCAGTTCCTCTACTTCACCTTACACTATTGGCCAAGAATTGTATGATTTACCTGTTGAGGCTTGATTGAGACTTTCGATACTGCAGTAAATTTCGACCTAGTATGTAGTGACATTTCTCAGATTCGTAGAATGAAATTGTAGATTATCTTTAAATATTAAATTGTCTATAATGAATATTTTCTGCTTGAGACAACAATCCTATATCTTTGGGATTTCTTTCCTCATTTCTGCGGAATTCAATTACTTTAGAATAAACGTTCTGTTTAGGTCACCTACGATTACTTCAGTATAATTATTAGGCTCAATGGCATTGGTGATGTCGTAAGGAGAGAAGACCAAGGAGACAATATAAAACCACCTAATACTCGATTTAATGAACTTTAGTGACTCGTTTGGTGACTGAGGAAGGCAACGGGAAACCACCTCAGAAGCCATATTTTTCCCAAGCTATAGGCTATATAAGGTATGGATAAGGCATAGACTTTGTGAAGGGATTAACTTGTTGATCTAAGGAGTGCTCTTATGGAGCGAGAAAGCAGACTTCGAGTATGAATATGTACCCTGAAACTGCTACTTGGCAGTGCACTGAAGAGGGCAGAGAGAGTGACTCGTTAAAGTTTACTCTAAATTGTATAAACTAATAGATGGGATCAGTTTGTTGATCAAAGGAGTGTTCGTAAGTGAGCATGAAAGGAGACTTGAGTAAGAAGAGAAACATGTAGAATCTATTTCACAAAACGCGCGCTATATTGAGATATCAGTGTCTACAATAGCTTTGTTTCAGTATCAACTTTATTATTAAATTCTTACAAGTGGTCACTTAATGTAATTGATATTTGAATATTGAGAAGATTATGTATAGGTTGGCTAAGTCGAGATTGAGATGGTATGGGCATATTGTGAGAAAGGCAGATTAGGATGTAGTGAAGAGAGTTCGGAGGGAAGAGCTGGATGTTTAGCTAGAGAAAGGTAGACCACAACTGACGTGGGATGCAGTAATTAAGAAGGACAAGAAAAGTAGGGGATGACTGAGACATGGTGTGAGACAGAGAGGATTGAAGAAGGTCTATTCGTACCTCAACCATAGCTAAACTGGGATTTAAGGGAAGATGATGATGATGGTCACTTGAAATATTAAATTAAGCATTAGATCTATTTCAAGTTACGTTGTTGTGAATAGCAATTCCTCTAAATTTTAATTTCAGTTGCAAAAGGAAAGTTTTAATTGAATATTTGTTTAACAACTCCTGTGGATACGATGTTAGCTGTCTCTCTCTCTCTCTCTCTCTCTCTCTGCCTCTCTCTATCTCTCCAGTTTTCTGCCTCATATCAGGTCTATGATAAATGTTCTTAGTAATTTTATACTCAGAGTCTACTTCATGTGAGTTTCTTCACAAAAGACTATATCTTATGTAGCCTTTATCTAGGGAAATATGGCTTCTGAGGTGATTCTCGTTGTCTTCTTCAGTTTGTGCATAATCGCCACTTAGGCCTACGACACGTGCAGTTATGAGTTGGAATATTCTTCAATGTATCGGACACAACACGGAAAACTATATTACCTATAAGAGGATTAGTCAATAGAATAGAATAATGACCTTCCTCGTCTTCATGCAGCAAACAATATAGGTATCGACTAAGCAAATAAAATCTTCTATAGAAAAGAACGGAATTAGTATTCAGGATGCTGTGGGAGTTTGAAACGTTGGTAGTTTCTAAGTTGAATGGTGAATAGTTTCAAAAGAATTTGTCATTTTTAGCATTTACATGTATAACGTTGAAAGTAAGCATAAGTTCAATAGTATTTTATAATGCTGGCTTTTGGTATATTAATGTTAGCATTAGTTGGAGTTTTTCGTATTCAGTAAAGTCTATTTGGAAAGAGGCCTATGTATACAAGGGTAGGAAGGAGTTTAAAATAAGCAAAAACATCCAGATTGATTCTGCAGCCTGTATTGAAGAACCTAAATATTGAGAATTTAATCCATAGTCTAGCCTATATACAGGCTTTTAGGTACTAGCAATGTGAGAAGGGCCTGAAAAGATCAATGCAGCGCGAAAGGCTTTTTTTGAAGTTTAAACAGTGAGTCCCAAGAAATTCAAATTATTGAAGTTTCAGATATATTTAGAGTTAGCAAATGTCAGTGTTAGAGCGTATGGGGAGTTATAGTAAGGAAGAACCTCAGCAGTGTAAAGATTAGATTTGATTTTACTGAAATAACTGAATGTGAAAGATTATCGACAGAGAAGAGAGATATATTTCTATAACATCAAATATTAGTAAAAAAATGCACTAAAATCTTATACGCAGAGCCACTTTGAGCTTGCAGAACCACTTTGAGCTTATACGTACCTCTACAGTATGGATGACTTATGTAAAGCCGTTAATTATAGCTATACAAGGATCATTTCATGTTGTCATGTGCCTAATAGCAAAACGTGTGTTTCTATTTTAATGAAGAATGAACACCATCTGAGCTGATGTTTGTTTGGATCAGTGAGGACTCTTAATCAATAAGTCTGTGAGATAGAGAGATAAGCATTACTGGAGAGAAAAGAAAGTGAAAACAGAATGGAAAGCTGCACTGTTTAGCAATTAAAGCCGGAACTAATATTAAATTTGTTGAAAATTGGGATTGGTTGTGAGAAATTTTGCAGAAAGATCTTGAATCAGTAGAAATTTGACGAGATACAGTTTTACTTAATCAGAATTTCTTAAAGTTTTCATGCGTTTCTGATATAAGCCGATCGTAGCATAGGCCCCTGGCGTATCTTTCTGTCTTTCTTCGCTACCTCTTTCCTCTATCATGTTTCACTAAACTATCTTACGTCGTTCCTCGATCACGTTCCACTAAATTATCTTACCTCGTTCCTCGATCACGTTCCACTAAACTATCTTACCTCGTTCCTCGATCACGTTCCACTAAACTATCTTACCTCGTTCCTCGATCATGTTCCACTAAACTATCTTACCTTGTTCTTCTATCATGTTCCACTAAACTATTCAACCTCAATCCCCAGTCATGTTCCACGTAACTATGTTGCACTCGGATTTTGTTTCTCTTCATGTTCCTCTGACTGTATTCGTAAAGTTTTCCAGTTTTACTGTTTGGGTTATTTATTTTTTCAAATTCTATGTTTTTATCAACAAATGGGTTGATGATATATTTATCAGAGATGGGAATTTTATGAATTTCCAGAGTTCGGGTTCGGTTCGGTTCGTTGAAAATGAAAGTTCGGTTCGGGTTCGGTTAGCAGTAGACAATTTGAGAGTTCGGTTCGGTTCGTTGAAAATGAAAGTTCGGTTCGGTTCGGGTTCGGTTCTAACAAGGGTTCGGGTTCGGCTTGCTTTCCAACTCGCAAGAGTTCGATTCGAGTTCGAAATGGTTTGGTTTGGATAATGTTGCAATTGTTTAACTTTACTTATAATAATTATGGTTATGATAAGCATGTTTAAAATGGTTTATGGTAAATATGCTTAAAAATTCATTAAGTCATAATAGCTGCCACATTTTTTCACCTGGGTCAAATATGACAATGAATAAAGGAGAGAAGTGGTATTTATTCCTGTACATTTCTTAAAATATTGTTAGTTGACCAACAAATGTTCATAATATAGATAATTAGCTTTATTATTGTATCTGAAATATTTTCCTTGATTATAACGAGCAAATACAATACTTCATCAATTTTTAAATTTTATTGTCACTATAGGCCTATATATTAGATACGTTTATAATTAAGTGGAAATGTCTCGGCTAAAATTTGATCCAATATTTCAGAGACAAAGTGCAATTTAGTAACATAAAAATGTCAAGTGAAGATAATTTAGTAAACACGTGTGCTTCCATAGAAAAATGATCATAATATACACCGTTTGCTATCAGCTGACCAGTTATAAGTTTCATAATTTACCTTAGGGTTTCAAATTTTTAACTCTCAGATCAATTATGAAGTTACGAAAATAGATATGAAATTATTGCATTGATACGGTGCAAAATTATTTGCTTCAGATAGTAACACGTATAGAATGTCATATATAATTATTTGTAAATCTGGCAGCAAAAATATTTAGGTAGCACACTAAAATGATTAAAAAATTCATAATTTTAATTTAACAAGAACAAATCCACCTAGATTGAGTCAAGCAATTTCATATTTTTATGGAATACTCTCTCATCACTTTTTTCTCTTTGCTGTTAATCTTCATTCCATATTTCAATGCCGTACGTATCATTCAGACTATACATTACCTTCTGTAGGCCCGTCTCGCTTCCCGCTACCATTCCTTTGTACCGCTACCATTTTAAAATTTGTGTCGGAACCAGCCTTACCTGAATATATGCTATTAGATACTGTAAGACATGTAAATGCAAAAACTAAAAGATATGTGCATTGTTCTTACTATCTTTATTTAAAATCAGGCTGGTGAAGAAGAGAGGAACTTAACGAGTTTGGTTCAATTCGGTTTGGACGAAGTCTGAGTTCGGGTACGGTTCGGGTTCGGCCGGAGTCTGAGTTCGGGTTCGGTTCGGCCAGAGTCTGTGTTCGGTTCGGGTGCGGTCAGAGTCTGGGTTCGAGTTCGGTTCGGTCAAAATTCTAGATTTTAGGGTTCGGTTCGGGTTCGGTTCGATTCCCATCTCTAATATTTATTTTGTAACGACTGAACGGCCCAGTTGATAGCGCGCTTACTTAATATGCAGGATTATCGGCATAACTTATGTGAGAATCCGATGCTAATTCGAAAGTTTCCCTTGTAGTACAAAACCAGACTCTTAAATGGGCCTAATTTCCTAATTTTAATTTTTAAAGTTTGATTCCTTTGACAATATCTTCTCGAATAATCAGTAAGAAAGACACTCTGAGAGTTTTAAGCAGTTGATGAGCTACAAATATGCTTTTATAGAATCGTCACGTTTAGAGCCAGGTAGAGTCTGCATTAGATAGTCGGAGCGTGTTGCGGTTTTCTTCGATTTGATGACGCTGTCCTGTATACACGCTGTAGCAACCATCAATACTATCTGACACTGTCGTGTATTTGGTGCAATTATTCATCCTGTCTTCAGGATAGAATTTTTATTTGACATTTCCTGTTAATCGATGTGAATGCACTTCCTCTTAGTCCGTAAATAATTAGTCCTAAATAAAAAATTTATTTTACTATTCCACTTCAAGAGAAATTATGCAATCCCCTTGGTAGTACTTTTGATCCGATTGTACTATTGCTTGCCATTTCGATTAATGCACTTTTAAGAAATTATACAGGGGTGGGGGAAACGGAGGAAGTCTTTACTGGGGGAGGGAGAGGAATATGAGTGTTCTAATGGGCACATAATCTCTTAAACGGGCTTCGAAATCTTCGGCTGGTACGTTTTACTAAGTTTTCCAATTTTTTCTTCTGAAACAAAATAAGGACATTTTTTGGTGATTTGTTTGACAGCTACTTATACACGTAGATTAGGCCTACCTATAGTTTTCAAATTTTCGCTTAAACTGCGATAAAGCCTAATGGAGAACTATTGTGCTGAGTTACTCCACTCATTGTGCTTGTTGACTGCAGAAGGTAACGGAGCTAAAGACGACGGAGGATTCTATGCTGGATCTGGAACATGTCTATGGGCTCTACTCTCTGCTCACGACGCATGTTAGTGTTTCCTACTGTAGCAGACTTATTCTAATATTTATATCTGATACGCTAGGAAATAATCTGAGAGCTCTTCTAGATTACAGGCGTGTTATTACGCTAACGTTATCCTCATTGCTGATTAATGGCACTTGTAGCAATGCCTCAGCTCAATTAATACTGTTGATCAATAATTATATAGAAGAAATATATATATATATATACATATATATATATATATATATATATATATATATATATATATATATATATATATATACATGTATATATGTATATGTATATATACATGTATACAATATATATATATATATATATATATATATATATAGAGAGAGAGAGAGAGAGAGAGGGGGGGGGAGAGAGAGAGATAACAAGAGATACCGAGGGTCTACCATTATACTATCTCCGAAGATAATTCAGATTAGTTGTTTGGTCTTTTAACATGTACATACTAGTTAATCATGAGTTTCACGTGATCCCGTGCTATTTACGGACCACTTTTGAATACAAAATCAACATAAACTGCACTTATTTTGTTGTAAGATACTCCTAAGCAGAAAACTGAGAAATACTATGGGAATCTATCTCAGAGGACTAATTTGATCAATCTTTTAAAGGTTTAGATTTGTAAATGCTTGAGCCTTTTGTGATAGGATCAGCTTGCTTGTTGATCACTAGAATGCTGTTACTGAGCATGTATCTTAGACCTGCCACTTGGCAGTACAATGAAAAAAGACTAATTATTAATCAGTTACTCTTTAGAACAGGTTTTCTAATGTAGTCTAAGTTGGAGCCACCTAATGAAGTAGTAAAAACAAGGTTTTTATATGCTTTGTGTAGACTTTGAGAAAGCTTTGACAGTGTAAACTGGGTGAAGATGTTAGTAATTGTGAGAGAAATTGGAGCGCACTGGTGATTAATGGGTGATTGGAGATTAATTATGAATTTCTATATGAATCAACTGGCAATTATCAAAGTTAGCGAGGGAAGGAGAAATAATTAATATGGGAATAAGATAAAGCTGTTGCTTGCCACCACTTCTATATAACATTTACGCTGAGGCAATGATGATTGAAGCAATGAGAATCATCGAAGAAGGAATAAAATTGAAGGTCAAATAATGAAAGATGTAAAATTTGCCGCCGACGAACAGGGTATAATTGTTAGTAGCGAAGTGGGCTTAAAGAAAATGTTGTACATGTACAGCCTCAACATTGCAGCTTTAAAGCATGGAATGGCTATTAATAAAAGAAGATGAAAGTGATGAGTGTGTGTAGAAAAGGAAGAGAAGTTAATATTGAAATTGACGGTACCAAGTTATAACACCGATACTTGGGATACTGGATGATATGATAATTAATTCATATGTTGATGTGAAGAAAAAGGGAGAGGAAAGGAATATGTGGGCAAGTTATATGCCATGGGCCTGCCAATAGACAGTGCACTGAGAGAGATGACGTAGTCCATAGACTGAGATGGACTTATCATTATATTGGATTTGCCTTTTATTTTCGGATTAAATGTAGAAGCATCGAAGAGATCTTTTACTATGAACCTTTCGCTTTTAGTTTTGTCATTATTTATTTCAAGACTCCATGTGATTTAGACTATGTCAACTGCAAATTCTACTACATGTCATTGGCTTTTAATGATCCGATAGCGAAATGAGATTTGATATATTTTTGAAGCTATCTATTATTTTTACAAAACTCATGAACGTAATTTTTATATAATAACTCTCAATCATTTTCGAGGATTGCGACTGTAATCCTCTCTCTCACGTGAAAAAGATATGGAAATGGGAATACGAATGTATTTGTAGATCCTATAAGCTAATGAAAATTAAAATAGAAAATTAGAAAAGTAAGCGTTACTTTACCTACGTCATTTTTGTGGTAGGTATTACGGTACCTACTACATTTCAAGTTTTTCTCTTGTTTAAGCTTCTTTATACATTGAACATCTATGCTTGCCTATCTACTGCTTTATACAGCCTCAAGATGTGCAGAAAGCTGTGTTAAAGGCAATTATAAACTGCTTACTGAAAGAGAGAAGGTATGCATGAGAGCTATGATATCAGTGTTCGTTGCCATTCTTAAGTTGTCTAAATTGCTGTCTACTGTATGTACCGCTATATCTGTGGAATGTCCTAGTTTGTAGCTCACTTACTAATGACCAAATGGACACGAGTTATGTTTCTGTCCGCCCGATTTTGCTAGTAACTTTATATGTAGAAACAGGCGCAAATGTAAGCTTTTCTTATTTAAATTACATCTTCTAAGACTCTATTTTTAATCTATCTCGTTACTGTTCTCATGCTGGCTTTTCAAGTATACGAAAGAAAATTATCAGAAGGCTTAGTGAATGCAGGCTATCGCCTACTTTCACTAAGCCTTCTGATTATTTTTGTTTAAAAGTGTTTTTGCGTCTCCTATAAAATGAGTGTGTAATTGTTTTGTTGCGTATATCTGGTTTTTTATTGTGTAAGAGGGAAGACTATATTGTATCGACATCCTGTTCTAAGGAGACCAGTGTAGCTTGATTTCTAAATTCTAGCCTAAATGATTTTTCAATCCTCGCTGGAGGTAGTTTTATTTCTAAACGCTAAATGATTTCTCTATCTCTCTGTTATTTGTACTTTCTAGACAACACACCCTGGATGATCTCAGAGCCTACATGATCCTCCTTCTGGTATGACGACGTGCTCTTCATTAATTTGTTTCCATCATTTTGTTTAAGTTCTCATTTGTCGCAGTAAATAATTTATCGAAGAGAGCTATAAAAACTTGTTCTCCGGAAAAGTGAATTGTTAACACTACACTCGTCGTGCATGACGACTAATATCGATTTAAGTCGTTTGCTGGTGCTGAGCTGCAACAAAAGGCTTATTGAATTCTTTGTAACGACGCCAAGGCTTCTTGTGGACTTTTTAACATTAAACTGCTGCCCTGTCTCAACCACATTAACTAATTAATGAAGCGAGTTATAGTTACTATAAAAGAATCGAGTAATTGTTACTTTTTTTATCAAAGGAATAACATCAGTGACTTAAAATATCTGATATTCTTATATTGGCAGTCATCATTTATATTATTGAATAATACTTAAAAGTAGTTGATATTAGTGAATACTACTTTTTCATATAAAATTTACAATTAAGCTTCCATATAGTTATATTTAAGTTTTGCTTATCCAGTGTAGTTTGTGTTTATGTAGTATCTTCATCTACTAAAATTTATAATCGAACATTTCAATTCTATATATAGATTTGTAGGTATTTGAGTATTAAACAATGTCAATTTTAGTTTAATAATAGTTAGGAAAGCTGCCAAACCTTTGCTTTGCTTAGCATTTGTAAGACAATATGTGATGTTAGCAAAGAAGAATAAGCAGGTCATAGATTATGTTTATATTCTGGTGATCTAATATCAATAACGAAGAATCATGTTTAATGAATTAATTTTTGGTAGTAATCAACTCAATATTGATTGACATCTATTCATCAATTCATGTGTCCTTATCCAGAATTCAGGTTCCGGTTGTGTTTTCTTCAATTCAACTTTCAATCAAGTTTTCGTTGTTTACTATTTTTAAGAATCCACAGTTCAGAAGCGTGCCTACCTATATGATATTCGCTCACTTGCTGCGCCAAATCTCCACTCTAAACGACAACAATCATCATCATCTAGTGCACTGGTTCAAAAGGTTTGTTTTTGGTTAAGCTTATGGTTAAGCTAGTTAAATATCACACTATTTGCTAATAACTTTTGAGTAGTTAAGCTAAATAGGTTTTGTTCATTTAGTTATACGGATGACATGCCATACTTGTTGCAATAATTTGATTACACGGATGACGTACCACACCATTTGTGTGTTTCTTTGCTTAGTTGCTGTTTTTTAATTAATTTCTTTATTTTCTGCTCTTACCATGATCGTTAGTAATCAAGGCCTTTTAATTGTGGGTAGAAAAATGCAGATTTAGCGGACTTAAGAATAACCTTCCAATGGACCTTCCATCAACCTAGGATTTTTATATCAATGCTGTCCGCACTAGGCTTTTCAACTGGTCTCAATTCTAAGTGCTAACCGAGCTCGAAGTTGCTCAAAATCGTTTATAATGCACATGATTTAGCACCAAATCCCGTCCTAAATTAAAATTAAATTAAATGTTTAACTAATTTTAAATTGTTACTAGTGAAATTACCGTGCTAGTAGTTTTTAAGCAAACATTTGTGTATTTTCAGTACCTTAGTAGTATCTCAGTTGTAGTACCTCAGTAGTATCTCAGTTGTAGTACCTCAGTAGTACCTCAGTAGTAGTACCTCAGTAGTACCTCAGTAGTAGTACCTCAGTAGTACTGCTGTTTTATCAGTTTCACATATCACGGGTAGTTACATGTATGACCAAGTAGTAGAGTCATATTATGCCTAATAAATATAGTTACAAATAAAGCTTTATCCAGTATTTTTTATATGAATATATACTTTTCAGCTTGCGAGATAATAAAATAAAAATGCATATACTAACGGCTTCGCATTAATTTGTAATTTAGCTCACTTGAAGTGTTTAAACTACTTAATTTAACTACGCTTTTTAATTACTTGAATTAAACGGTAATTGAATTAAATTTGAAAATTATATTTTGTTAACATTTTGGTACTTTGATATAGTTCAATTAGCTAAAATGTTGATATCACACTACTTAATGCTTACATGCGCAACACACCATTTAATGATAGCATTACGATATGGATGTGCTGTTAAACAATTTACAATATACCAGCTTATACTACATTTGTAATGTACCTTTAAAATCAGCTTCCACAATGCAGCATTAAAAGCTATAAAGTTATAATTTATTTCTGTTCCCGTAGGCTTACATATTAATGCATTGCTTTTTTGTGCAAATGCTATGAATTATCTCCGATACTTATTTAAATATTCACTGTATTTTCTGCTAACTATATATATATATATATATATATATATATATATATATATATATATATATATATATATATATATATACATGTATATATATATATAATAAACTTGTAAAAGTATTTAATCATATATATATATATATATATATATATATATATATATATATATATATATATATATATAGGCCTATCTTATATCCCGGGCATCCCTTAAATGGGGAGGGGCTGGTAAGAATCCCACAGCCAGTCGGCACCTTGGGTGCCCCACAGATATACCAAGAGGACATTCCATGCACCCCAAAAGGATAAATGTGGGCACATGGAATGTGACAACTATGGGTGAAAGGGGACAGTTAGAAAATGTAAAGAGGGAGATGGAGAAAGGTAAAATAAATGTCCTAGGGATGAGTGAAGTAAGGTGGTTGGGAACGGGAGATTTTGTTAGTGATGTTAGTGATGTCTTAAAATCCAACAAAAATACTCAGAAAGAGGTGAAATAGGACGTGGAGTAAGACAAGGTTGTAGCATTTCGCCGCTGCTGTTTAACATTTACGCTGAGGCAATGATGGAGGAAGCCATGGAAGACTTGGAAGAAGGAATAAAAGTAGGAGGGAATTTGTTACAAGATGTACGTTTTGCAGATGACCAAGGCATGGTAGGAGGCAGCTAGATTGGATTGCAGAAGATAATGGATAGGCTGAATGATACGGCTTTAAGATATGGCATGAAGATTAATATAAAAAGACCAAGGTCATGAGAGTGTTCAATAATAAAGGTGAAGTTAATATCACAATAAATGGTACGAAATTGAACAGGTAAGGAATTTCAAATATCTGGGTCATACTATAACCGATGATGGGAAATGTGAGACGGAAATATGCAGTAGGATTGCACAAGCAAAAGCGGCTTTTGGTAGTAGAAAAGAAATATTAACAAAAAGTCTAAAGAAAGACACAAAGATAAAGATAGTGAAAACTTTGGTCTGGACCACGCTATTGCATGGATGTGAAACATGGACCTTAAGGAAGGAAGATATTAGGAAACTGGAGGCATTGGAAATGTGGATTTGGAGAAGAATGGAGAGGATTAGCTGGACTCAAAAGGTTACAAATGAGGAAGTCCTAGAGAGAGTTGGCACAGATAGACAGTTGATAAATGCATTAAGAAATAAGAAGAAGAGATGGATAGGACACATTCTAAGGGGAGAATGTCTATTAAAAGAGGTCATAGAAGGTAGAATTGAAGGAAAAAGAGGCAGGGGCAGGCCGAGATTAGGTATGTTAGATGATTTAAAGACCCACTCATATGTGGTGGAAATGAAGAGGAAGGCGGAAGACAGAGAAGAGTGGAGGCGTTATGTACCATGGACCTGCCAGTAGGCAATGCACTAAGAGAGATGTATAAGATATATATATATATATATATATATATATATATATATATATATATATATATATATATATATATATATACCAGTTTATTATTATAGTATTATACGTAAATACAAAGATGATGAGATATTAAATGATACAACATTTGTAGCAATTTATAATTAATTTACTATACAGATCTTTGGTAGTTATTTTATGGAATAATGCGCATCAGTATGTGTCTGTATAACCGACTTTCACTTCTACCAGTTTGGATCCTTAGGCCTATTGATTTTTTTCTCTTATGTATATTTTTGTTACATTGGTCATCCGCAAAACGTACATTGTTACATATTTTGTTACATCGCTAATACCATAAAGCCTTCATGGACTAGTATTTCAGTTTTAATGTGGACCAACAATCTTAAATTCAATCAGTTCTGTGCAGCTATGATCTAGTACCTTTCATACTCGGTTATTAACCTTCCGGTTCTTGAAACTTGGCCGGAAACGTGAATCACCTAGAAATGCTTACCAATTGTGAAACACAGACTCATTGTAGACTTTGTATTAGGAAAGCTTTTAGCTCTTGCAAATGTAAATTTCAAATGTGTCAACATCTACTTCATAGCTAGACCGGGTATTAACTGTTAAAACGTATTTTAAGTTTGATTTTAAAGGTTATTGATTTAACTTTGTCTTCGTTAATTTAAGCATAGGCTGGTTGTGGCTTTAAATGTGTGAAAATAAAAGTTATAATATTTTAAATTCGGCAGTAGCGTATGGTAATAAAGCGAATCTATTATTATCGCGTCAGTTTTACATGGAACAGACTACTATATCCCCTGTACGTGTTCCCGTGTTTGTCTCTACAACGTCTCGCACGCGTCAATGCTCGTGCTCGTATGTAATGTTCGTGGTGATTAATGAACTTAACTGTCCCTAGTAATGCAGTATCGATATTGTGCGTTTGGTTTATTTAGTTTTGTGACGTATGTGCACCGAGCTTATTGTGTAAAATAGTACCATTTATACATACGCGCTCTATGCGGTATGGATTCACTATTGCGCTACAATTGATATTTGACAGCTTTTTAATGGTGCATTTGGGGCTAATGTTGAAAGCTAACTTTGTCGTCTGTTTCCGTATCACAAGATATACTGCCAGAGACGGTCCGGCTGGGATTCTAGCCGAAGACTTCCTGCTTGTCAGACAAGCATTTTACCATCCAACCGGTACACGAATGAGCGCGTTTAATGTAAACGAATTAACGTGTAAATAATACTAATACTAATAACAGCGCGGGTCAAGTGATAGAAGGGGTATGGTTATTTGATAGCACTTGATAATACGGCTTGATATCTTATCGCTCGCAGATAAATGTTGTGACTTGGGCGGTGATTCAATTGAACCTGCAATCGTAGTGTTGTAGGAGAGAGTGATTTATTTTATAGATTATTTATCTATCCCAGTTGATGAGGTCGACTCTCGCTTATGATCTTCGTCAACATGTTTAGCAGAGTAATGTAGCAACACGCTGAACAATGTTTACAAGAAGTGATCAGACGACATTAACCATCGCACTGGACTATTGCGCTCTTGACGGGATCAACCAAGCCCTTGGATAAGTGAAGTCCTTGGATCAGCGAAGTCCTTGGACCAGTGAATTCCTTGGATCAGCCAAGTCCTTAAATCAGCCAAGTCCTTGGACCAGTGAAGTCCTTGGACCAGCCAAGTCCTTGGACCAGTCAAGTCCATGGATCAGCCAAGTCTTTGGACCAGTGAATTCCATGGACCAGCCAAGTCCTTGGACCAGTCAAGTCCATGGACCAGCCAAGTCCTTGGACCAGTCAAGTCCTTGGATCAAGCAAGTCCTTGGACCAGTCAAGTCCATGGACCAGTACACTGTTGCTAACAAGCTATTTGCAAGTTGAAAAGTAAAATTTCAAGCAAGCGTTGGATGAAACTAGCTGCAACTACCTTCCAGTGGTTTGTAGATTAATCGTCAACCTGTCCTAGTTGTTATCTAGTTTCATCTAGATAATAATGTGGCGCTATCAAACTAATGGATCTGCTGGCAAGGAAAAGCACGAAAATAAAAATTATTATAAATCTCTGCTTTTATCATATGTAAATTACTAACAGATTACAATATGACCTAATTAAAGCGCGATAATTTTAGTCTCACTTAATTTTCGTATTAAAGTTTTTCAGATTTTGTATTTTAATTTATGAGTTCTTGCTGTGAGAGTTTTATTAATTGCTACTCGACGTTTAGATCCACGCAGCGACGCCACACGCTTTGCAGTCTTTTCTTTTACTCACTGTTAAATTGTTCACCAGCAACAATTAACCGTGTCGTGTTCGAACGCAACGCGTTGTCAGGGCGTAGCACAATAGGTTGTTGCTTCCAGAAAGATCTTTTGTTCTAATGGATCGAGAAATTTCTTCTTTCTACGTAAGCATTGTTACTGTAAACTTTGTAAAGGCTTTGCTGGAATGGTAAAGGTGAGTTTTCTAGACATTAATAGTAGGGCTTTCAGATCTGCGTCATACAGATATCTTGTAAACACCGTAGCCTACTCATCCATACTGAACGTTGTTCTGCTGTAGTAGACACTTAACCGATATATATATTCTAACCTAAATCTAATGCAATGAACCTAAGGCTATGATAATGCTTTTGCTCTCTTTAAATCTTCTGCTTATTGGCAAATCGAAAATAAGCTGCAATATGTTTTTCTACATTATAGGTAAAACATTTGTAGCTAATGTAGTGTATGTTTTTTGGACGATTTTCAGGTTGTGTAGGCCAATATAGTCACTTACAATAATTAGCAATTCATTCAATTTAAGCATTTATTTATTCACATTTTTGCATAAAAGTCATCATCTACAGTAACTGTAGGTAGTTCCAGTTTTTTGAGCAAGGATATTAATAATAACTTTCTTAAGTCACTGAAGTCATCATATAAACAGGCTCTGTAAATTTCCATTGATCGTATTTCTTGTTTGACTGTTGTAGAATTCAAGCTGGAAAGTTTAAAGATTTGGTGGGAAGACTGCAGAAGTTCATCTCTTGTCGTCTGTTTCCACCCAAGCCTGACGAGCTACCACCCGTGTCGAAGTGCTCCTGGTGGATTCCAAGCGCTACGAAAGTTCTTGCTCTACTCAGTCAGTAGTCTTTGAGTTCTCTCGTCTCTTTCTTTGTGGCGAAGTGTCAGCTAAAGATGTAATTTTCAGCTACATATGTTTACAGTGCAAAGATGTATTAAATGTGACTAAGGGCAGCTCTAGAAGACGATTTCAGCAGATTCAAGAGTGGTAGAAAAATAAAATATGGTGGATCTTTTGTGTGCCTCACACTTTAACCTGCGATCAAATCAGTATTTTTAAAGGGATCGTTTGCTGGGGTCGTTGCATTTGTCATGTCTGTCCTACATTTTTAATGTCGATGGTCACAGATCAAACGTGACTGATGAGAGAGCAGAAGGAATAACGATGACGATGACTGTAATTTTCTAGTGTTGTGTTCGGGACACTGAAGGCTAGACAAACTGTTAATTGTACATGTCTAAGCAAGAACTGAGGAAGACAGCGATACACTATTTCAAAAGTAATAATTTTTGAAAAGTATAGACTATACAAGATATGGCCTTTTATGCAGAATGTAAGTATGAATATGTACATTGGACCTGTTAATTGGCTTAACACTAGAGGAGATAACTGTAACTATATATATAATTGTAACTACCTGTATAACTATAACTATATCTATGGCTATAGCTATAACTAAAGCTAGAGTAATAATCGTATATGCACAACTATAACTATAATAATAAAAATTTTAATAGCCTAACTATAATTATATAAATGATATAGCACCCTCCTTGTAGGAAAACATAATGTTCAAATACCATTAGAAAGTTAGTGGTTAGATCTATGCCCGAGTATTATGCTTACTAGGCTTAGTGTCCAAACCTTACAAAGATGCAAATAAATTAGACAAGATACAGACTAAACCATCAAGTGTGATAACGTAATGGAGAAGTCGTCAGCATTATATTAAGTAGCATTATGTTAAGTATTTATACTTGTAGATTGAAATTATCTGCGACAATAGAATTAGGAGATAATACCTATTTGCGCAATAGATAAAACAGAATATTTGATAAAAGCAATTGAATGTATCTTTAATCAGTGAGTCATCAAGTCTTAGAACAGTCTTCTGGGTGAAGTTTAAGACTTATTGCCTTTTAGTTATTGATTAGGTGGTTATATATTTACTTTAAATGTTACTTCATTTAAAGAGTTTTATCGTAATCTTTTCTATATAGTCGCGAAAACTTGGTTGAAATTATTATGAGCGGTATGGTTGCTTCCTAACACTTACTCTCTTATGTCAATCCTCTTAATTCTTTCTGTCAATTATAATGTGACGAAATCCATGCAAAATTGTGTATGTGCAAGAAATCAAGAAACCAAATTATTAAACTACACATTCTATTGTAGAAGTTGATGTAATTTGATTGTTTTAGATGCAGCCAGTAACCTATGTCAGCCCATGATAGTGACTTACATGGATTTCTACAACGACTCCCTCGATCATCTCGATCTTCTTACTGAATACTACACCTGGCAGAGTCCTAATGGACATTCTGGGTAATTTTGTCTCTGAAGACTAGCAATATATATAGTCCTCTAACTTAATCGAGGGTTGATGGTTCTGATTTATTAACATGACGTGTTTCTTATTTAGTACTTTACTCATGCAAAATAAATTTATCGAAGTTTGTTTATTTTTCTTGGCAATTTATGTGTGATGAGGTATGAAATAAATACTAGACTGGTGTTACAAATCTTCACGACTTCTTGAATCGGTATAATAAAGTTAAGTTAGTTATTTTGTGCCTCTAATAAGCTCATGTTCTTCTTGCTTCCGTAGTCTCATTAATCCTTATGTGGAATTCCAAAGTTAGTAGCACACACTGTTTTTACTATTTGTTATCGTTTATTTGTTCATCACAGCAAGGATTATACAAACAATTAGAGCTCTGTGTGGTAATACTATAATTAGCGGCTTTAGCAGAGTCTACTTTTGCAACCCAATTGTTTAATAATGTCAGTATTTGAAGGCCAAATGCGTACGAATTCATAATTGTCAATACCATTCGTATTTATTTAATAATCACTTCAATGGTTTTAATAAAATCTTAATGGTAGCCTCCTTTTCACAAGGAAAAGATTTAAGAATTTAGAAACAATTCCAGAAATTCAAGCAATAGGCAATATAATATATATCCATCATAATCTTGCCTTGAATCCCAGTTTAACTCAGGTCGGGATAGTATGTATAAAATTGTATATATACATGTCTCTTTTTAATAGTGTTCTGCAAAGTGGCAGTTTCAAGGTACATATTCCTATTCACAGTCTGCTGTCACGCTGCGGAAAGAGCACTCCGTTGTTCTAAAAGTTAATTCCTTCGCAATTGACTATGCCTTATCAGCACTTTAATGTAACCTATTGCTTTGGAATAATGACTCCTGAGCTGGTTTCTCGTTGCCTTCCTCATTTCATGATCATTTATGAATGAATGATTCCTTTAGTATTCAGCTGGGTTGATCTGATTGATATGGTTTGATTTGTTAATTGATATATCTGGTGATTGATTGATTGCTCTCTTAATTTTAGATTTAGTTTCTGTCAATACCCATTCATACTCTCCATTCTGGCTAAACGAACGATACTACAGAGAGATTCTGAACAGCAAATGGTTCTAATGGCTCGAGTAAGTTAGCATACCGTTCTGTATGATTTCCGATTGAATATAAGCTTTGCTTGGAATTAACTTGTAAGTTGTTGGACTTCAAAGTAAGCAGATCACTCAATATACTAGTGGGATCTAAAATGATTCTTGACGCTGTATTGGTTCACCAATACATCTACCGCTTCTCTTACAATTACTTCTGAGCAATGTCTAAACAGTGTAATTAGCAGAAACATTACAGATTATACGAATATTGCCACTCTCCCAATGTTAATTAGCGATTTAAAAAGTTAAATGTAGCGCCTATTTTCACACTACAAGTAACCTGTCATATATTGAGACGGCAAATGTATATTCTAAGTCGTCCGTGCTTTTTCAAACTAGAAGAAAACTAATTCGCTCCATGCGCTTCATACCTAAATGTAAAATGAAATGTCCAATCATAAAATATGTGTTATTTAAAAATTTAGCTGGTGAAAGTATTAATATTTAAAATTGAAAGCTAAAAATGTATTAAGACAATTAAATATCACTCTGTTTCTCTAACATCATTTGTACGTTGTTCTCTTTTTACTATTTAATTCTACATTAAGCAGAGAAATTTGTCCCTCTTTCTTCAATTACCTCATTTAGTCGCTTGTAACAGATCGCTCAACAAGACATCAGCAACATTTCTGATTTTATGGTTTTTTTGTATTCATATTTTTTATATTTGTAGCCTATATGCATCTATTTGCACGGTTATTACGTTCAATCAATCAATCAATAAGAATTAACCTCCGGTTCCTCGCCATAAGACAATGTCAGGGACGTCTCTTTCAGACTCTGCACAAACAGGCGCCAAAACACCACACGATAACGACTGAGTACATTATACGATTATGGTTCTAATGTTGTGCCTGTAGAGAAGTCTAGTGGCTAAGGTTCAACAGCGCCAGGTTCCAGACATTGGAATGTTGTTCCTCAACCTCACAGTCAGGCGTTCAAATCTTGTCTCAGACTCGCTGAACGAGGTACAAATCTATAGTGATGAAACTAATTTCATTAAATTTAAATTATATTAATTCATATTTTAAACTAAATTAACCACAAATTCAATTAGGGCTTATATGAAATCTTTATTTTAGTGAATTCTATTGGCTTCGTTTATCATAACGTTGCTATTAATTAATCAGCATTAGTGAATCGCTGTTGTCCTTTTTATATTTCCTTCCACCCTCTAGTTTTACTAATAATTGAAAAAGTAACACCAACAATTTTAATTTATGTTGTATAATGCTATGTGTCTAAAGTTGTTTAATGTTGTATGCAACACTTTCTTGAAATTGTATAGTATTTTGATATTATATTGACTAATATAAAAAATAATAATATAATATAATATTAATATTAATGTAATTAAATTTTATTTACAAATTAGGCTAGAGGAGAATAAAATTTTAGATACAACAATATTTCATATTTTAGTTTTAAATTTCGTCATGGTTATCGTAAAGGTTAGTAATCTCCCAACATCCCACAGATATCTTAGAGCTAGAAAGCTGCTAGCAACGCATAGGTCTGCTAGGATGACAACGTTTGCAGTTAATTACCAAAACAATCAGTCTATATCTCGACTCATCTATCTTCAGTTCAGTTGATTATGTAGATACCGCACTAGGTGATTAAACTGGAAATGAAAATCCTGGAAAATAGGAAATGGCTTGAAGATATGTGTGGAGTTATCTCTTGAATGGAATATTAAATCAAACTTAAAGAAGTTTATTAAATCTATAATGTCTAGTTTTATAATGTCTAGTTTTATAATGACTAGTTTTATAATGACTAGTTTTATAATGACTAGTTTTATAACGACTAGTTTTATAATGTCTAGTTTTATAATGACTAGTTTTATAATGACTAGTTTTATAATGACTAGTTTTATAATGACTATTAAATTCGCTGTGGTTTGGTGCAGATTGCGCGCAAGCAGACGGAGTTGAAGAAGAAGCTGAAGGTGACATTCGCGGGTGAACCGGGTCTGGATATGGGAGGTCTGACCAAGGAATGGTTTCTCCTCCTGCTCAGACAAATCTTCAAACCTGAATACGGTCCGTAGCCTCTTTACTTCTTCGTAGAAAGTCTGTACTTACGTTGTGCGCAAACCACTGAATAGTAAATTCTTCTTCTTATCGTGTCCTCAATCCTCATGCAGCATTAATCCAGCGTCTTACACAATCTCTCGCCCGATCTTTGAACTCTCTGAGATCCTCACGCGTGACCCCATCACCGGTCAAGTTGCAGTTCATCAAATGGTCAATGTCCTCCTCCTCCAGGCTGCTTATTATTTTTTAATAATAAATTAAACACATGAAAATGGTGCTTAAATAAAAAGTGGTAACTAAGCATATTAAAGTGGTACGCATGTCGAATGTAATAACTAAGGCAATGAAGGCAACGATGAAACCATCGCAGAAGCCTCATTTCTCCAATCTGAGAGATTAAAGTTATAGTAATACATATAGTTATAGTAATACTTGTAGTAATAGTTATAATTTCTTATATATTAGTTTTAGTAATCTTAGATTGCCATGTTAAAGTTTCTTTAAGGTATAACCTTTAGAACTGGATCAATATATTGATCATTTGGGTATTCTTTAGTTAGTGCAAACGCAGACTGTGATTGGATATCTTTAATCTTTACTTACTATTTTGCAAAGTATCTGAGAGAGAAATGCATTGTTATTTCGTAGTTTAGTAAATAACCAGTCAGGAAACGAGTCGGCCGATTCGTTGATTGTGTAAAGTTGGCATCTGTTAAAGTATTGAGGCAATAAGGGCGCAATAACTACAGCGAGCTCTGCATATCTAGTTTAGTATCAGATATGAGGATTAAGGCGAGCAATTTAATAAATATTTTCAATACTGATTATCTCCCTAAATTACAACTTTAAAAGAAGTCATCTGATGTGGACAGAGGATATTAGAATTGTTATTCTATGTACTTAGCGCCTTGCACATTCGTGCAATTGGTGTATAATAATAGGTGTGTACGAAATTCTCTTTCTCGAGTCGTCTGTAATGTAAAAATAGATCTATTCAAATCCCACACTTCTTCTCTTCTTAAGAAACTGCACTGACTCCCAGTCTCCGAACGAATAAAAGTAAAGATAGCTTGCTTGGCTTTCAAAGGTTTAAATTACGGTAAACCATTCTATCTATCTGACCTTTTATGAATCTATCAACCCTCTCGTAGTCTTCGTTCCTCTAGTAAAGACCTTCTCACTGTATCAAACATTAAATCTGCCATGGGCAGACGTTCCTTCCTGTTTTCTGCTCCGACAATACAGAACTCTGTCATAAGATCTTCGTTCTTGTCATAGTATTGGTACTTTCCTTTTGCAAGCTAAAAACCCATCTCATTCCGCCATAGGTCTAAATTTTGAACCGCTTTCGTTAGATATTGGACTTGCCCTGTTTTGATCTCGCTTTCTCTTATGGTATTTGTGTACTCAGTCGTCATCGTGTGATGTTATAGCGCTTGTTTGTGTTTGTGCAGAGTCTGCAAGAGACGTCCCTGACATTGCCTTATGGCGAGGAACCGGACTTTTTATTGTTATTGATTGATTGATTGATTAATACGGTACTATAGTAGTGGAAACTCCGCAATGTATTTGTGATGTATTTCAAGCTAGGTTTGTGTTAATTACATTGCTAGGCATGTTCACGTATGACAGCAAGTCTAGAGTCTTCTGGTTCAGCAGTGCTCAGTGTGAAAACTATCAGGAGTTCAATCTCGTCGGCGTTGTATCCTTGCTGAAAATAATAAAGACTAATATAATGTAGAACTCTTTCTGTAGAGTAGTCTCTAAGACCGATTTCGGCTATGACACTGCTATGCCGGGTTTCACTATAAATAATAAAGAATAATAAACTATATATCTACGAACATGTTTTGTCTGTTTAATTGATCGTTTCTTGTCTGCCTGATTATGCTTGAGTACGTGGCATATATCATGATGTACGTATATGCTGATTCTGCTGATTCTAAGAGCACATTTTCGACTAATACTAAAATAGTAATCGTTGCAATTGCTTAGTCATTATCACTATATTCTCTGATATTTACCTAGCAAATATTCAAAAAGTTCTGAAATAAGGCATTGAATAATCTGTCTATTATATTTAATATATTATACATTTTCTACTGGCTAGTCTATTTGGTACATCACTGAAAGACAATATTTTTTAATATTTTGGACTAAAATTGCTTAGCGATAATAACATACTTCAAGATCCTCGCTGGCTATTTTCTTCAATTAAGACATGAACGTCACTCGTTTATGTTTACTCTACTCGTTTGACTGGAGCAAGTGGCGAAGTCGGTAAGATACTCGACCGCGGATCAGTATGTGCGGGGTTCAAATCCTGGGCTCGCCCGTCACTGACATCGCTTTCGAGTAAGGAAACTGACTTTAACCTTAGCTTTTACTATTACAATTAGACATTAATTATCTGTTTGAGCTCTTAGAAATAGTTTTCTCCTCAACGCTTGCGCAGCTGATGGGTTTGGCAGTGTACAACTGCATAGTCCTCGACATACGCTTTCCACACGTCTGCTACCGGAAGCTGTTGAGTCCAGCCGTGGTGCCCTACAACATTACCTCGGCCACTGTGGGAGTCGTCAAAGCCAGACTTGAAGATCTCGAAGACATCTTCCCGGTATAACCTCATAAAGCTAACGTTGAGTTTAACGTCCGTTTTTCACTCCGACCCCTGGCTAGCCGGGGTTCGAACCAAAGAACTGAAGCTCAGGCTGTTAAATCTGTTGAGCACACTGTGGTCACTCTATTGTGATGGCTATTTTGTGTTGCTTGTTTGTTGATTTTTTGTAACACTTATGACTCATTTCTATGTGTTTTTGATGTAAAGCACACTTAGGACATCCACTACTGTTTCAATGAGCCAAAAAAAAATCCAAAAAGCAAAGCCTCTTATATTTGACCTGAGCACTTGATTTGAATTTAAATGTGTTATGTAGTTTAACAGTTTATACTATGTTTCTGCAGTGAAAATACGCTCACATCAGAGTCTATGGAGTATAGAGGAAGAATGAAACTATTAAAATGTTGACAATGTAGAACGATCTAATGATTGTCTAATCCTAATCATACCTCCGTAAAATAGTGCTGTGCTGTATGTTTTTTAACTTGTGAGCATATGACTGTATGTCTTTGCTATTCAAATGCTATTTTTGAAAGTTTTATGTAAATTTCTTTTGTCAAATCTTTCCTTTTCATAATCAGCCCTCCTGCCAACTTCATTGGCGAAGACTAAGTAGATTTGAGTAATATTTCTGGATTTATACATACTGGAAGTATGTATAAATCCAGTTTAGTATTTTAGTGTTTTAGTATTTATGTCATACTAGATAGTATGTGGATGACTTTATTGCGTAAATGTACTGATATTTACAAATTTAGGATCTAGCACACGGACTCAAAGAGCTTATGAATTACGAAGGTGATGTTGAAGAAGACTTTGGGTTAACTTTTCAGGTAGGTCATCTATTAATTAGTCATTAACGCAACTGAATGGTCAAGCTTATCGTCTCCTTGATATTTTGGTATTGTATTCATATTACATAAGGTTTAGGCAGTACTTAAATTTTGTTTAAACCATTAAGTATATGAAAGAGTAATTATATGTTGTTTAGACTTAATGTCGCATCATGTAGCGTAGATTTTTTAGAGTCTGTTCTGTTAAATATCTTGATGTATGACAGGATGCAAATGTAAATTGGAGTCATCATATTAATGTAAACATTGCAGTTCATTAGCATTTTATTTCATTTTGATTTTTTCGTAAAAATTTTCTAGTAATAAGTTGTCCTGGTCGATGGCATAAATCTCCAAATCCCGAAATCATTTCTTTAGTATTTAATTACATTCAAAGTGTAAGTAGGTTTTATTAGTTGTTATTGATTGCTCATTTGAATATATGATTTTTTTCTTTCTATGCGCATATATGGTAAGATTCTGAAAGCAAAATTTTCGCCTTCACCTATCGCCTTTGGACTCTTTGAGCACAATAGCTTCGTGCCGTTAAAAAAATTTCGTCACTGAGCCGATCGGAACTGTAGGCTATAGCGTTGGCATGTTGGCAAGTTGTTCGACTGCTAATCAGTAGGTGCAGGTTCCTATCTAGTGCTTTCCAGTCACTGACGTGCTGTCGAACAGGAAACAGACGTTAAAGTTATTTTTGGCTTCTTTGTTTTTCCAGTCACTGACGTGCATTCTCAATTTCGGAATGACTCAATTTTCATTGAGTCATTCCGAGCGGCTCAGTGACGAAATTTTTTTAACGGCATGAAGCTATTGTGCTCAAAGAGTCCAAAGGCGATAGGTCGAACAGGAAACAGACGTTAAAATTTATTTTTGGCTTTACTGTTTGGCCAGTTTCCATTTCTTCCAATTTTCATTGAGTCATTTGCTGTTTCTGCCCGTAATTAATTAAGATTTAGTTAAAATAGTTTTGTTTTTAATTATTTCATCAGATAACTCTCACAGAATTTGAGGCGGCAACTACACATAACTTGAAGCCAAATGGAGAGAATATTCCTGTTACCAATGACAATCGTCAAGGTTTGTATTTAACTGCTTCAGATACAAGCTAGATTGCATCAGCACATTCTTCTATACTTCTATATTAGATGCAGCACCATTTGAAAAATAAGAATTGACTTGACAGACCGTTGAATGAGTAAAATGTAGAAGGGAGAATAGACACTAGAGAAAAGATTTACCTTTCCATTAATGAAAGTAAATGATTAAATAATATTAAAATATAAGAGAACTGCATCTTACCGTACTCCAGGTACTTCCTTTTTCTAGCTAGCTTTCAGTTATGTATTGATTTTCATATTTTGAAGCCAATATTTTATATAATTCAAGCCATTGATGTAGGCTTACATGAAACTGACGTTTAACTTCACTCTTGTTTTCAGCTTTTATCTTTCAAACAGTCAAAGAGGAGTTCACTCCAGATTTCTGACCTGTAAGCGATGTTAAAGATGTCTCTAGATTAAGATTAAGGTGTACCAGCTTTTTATTAATTGTGCAGATGTTGAGACCAGAAGAGGTTGAGATTAAGATGTATCTAGACTAAGCAAATGCTGACGATTCACCCATTCTAAGCGATTAAATAATTCAGTTTACTATGAAAAGTTGACTTTTGTGATTTATTGTTTGTACAGTTTTGTGTACAGGTTATTTACCCGTGTTGTTTCGGGGTTGCTGAAGAATTGATCAACCGTTGACTTCACATGTCGAAAAGGCAACAAAGCATTAAGATCCAAACCAGCTTCAGAAAGGGCATGTGCTTGATGAGCGCATAGGCTCCAGAAATTGCTAAAAATGTTCTAAGCTTGACCTGTATAATGTACTCGATGTACTGAAATATTTTAGCAGTGTCATTGTAAAGGTATTAATAAACTGAAAGTCAAAAGAAGAATATGGTGATGATGGTAATGAAGATGATGATGATAATGATTGTTTGTACAGAGTACGTTCAACTGTACATAGACTATCTCATTAATGGATCTATATACAAACAGTTTCAGGCTTTCTACCACGGATTCCACAGTGTCTGCGCGTCCAATGCTCTCATCGTATGTATGCCTAGACCGTCTTCTCTTCTTTATATCATGCAGGCCTTCCTTCTAGATCTACTGCAAACTTGCGAACGTTCTAGAGAATCGAATATATTATACGGAACTTATTAGGGTACATGTAGATTTCTGTATGGTCTAAATACATAAGCAGTGTTATTGTGAAGGCATTGATAAATAATTGTAGTAGTTTACTAAAGGATAATTGAGAATATTTCACTTCTGTTACATTTTAAATAGAATCTTACAAATGTTTAAGTTATTTAATCTGACTGATTCTTTAGTTATGGCAGAGTATTCTAATTTACGTTTCCTAATTAATTAATTTACAGGCTAGAGCCAGTGGCGATGTCGTTAAGATACTCGATCGCGGATCAGTATGTGCTGAGTTCCAATCCTGGTCTCGCTCGTCACTGACATCGCTTTGGAGTGAGAAAACTGACGTTAACATTAGCTTTACCAGCTTTTTATTAATTGTGCAGATGTTGAGACCAGAAGAGGTTGAACTGCTGGTTTGTGGCAATCCTTCATTGGACATGCAGGAGTTAAAGAGAGTGACTGTCTATGATGGATATACCTCATCCGATGATACTATTGTGTGAGTATTGTCTAGTTGTCTACGATGATATACCTCATCCGATGATACTATTGTGTAAGTATTGTCTAGTTGTCTATGATGATATACCTCATCTGATGATACTATTGTGTAAGTATTGTCTAGTTGTCTATGATGATATACCTCATCCGATGATACTATTGTGTAAGTATTGTCTAGTTGTCTATGATGATATACCTCATCCGATGATACTATTGTGTAAGTATTGTCTAGTTGTCTATGATGATATACCTCATCCGATGATACTATTGTGTAAGTATTGTCTAGTTGTCTATGATGATATACCTCATCCGATGATACTATTGTGTAAGTATTGTCTAGTTGTCTATGATGATATACCTCATCCGATGATACTATTGTGTAAGTATTGTCTAGTTGTCTATGATGATATGCCTCATCCGATGGTACTATTGTGTCTAGTAGTTTCAAGGGGTCTTGTCTGGATAGAAAACTGCGTAAAAGTTTGCGTCCGTCCGTTGATTAATTATTAGGCGTAGTGACATTGTTTTATATTTAGGAATATTTTTTTAATCTTGGAGGGAAATTGATGTTTACTACATATTTAAATATATTTTACATTTTTTACCGTATAGATTATTATTTACATGTATATATACAAATAAAATAAATATATTTTTAAAATATTTTTATGTATTTGATATATCTAGGTTTTCAATACTCATAGATATATTTTATGTATACCAGTATTTTTAGAAATTGTTGAATATATCTGATGTGTCTTGTTATTGATACATTTAATGTATTTAGATGTATTGGCATCTACATATGTTTGTGAAGTGTCTGTCTGTTAAGATACTTAGTCTATGTGCTTAATGTATTTAGGTATTTCTAATATTGATGAATGTATCTGATGTATTTGATATGTGCAGATATGTTTAATACTCTTGTTTAATACTAATTTTTGATGTATACGTGCATTTCTAGTATTGGAAAATCTCATATATTCAGCTATTTGCTATAGGTATCTTATGCATTTATGTTTTTTTAGTATTGATAAGTATATCTCATGTATTTGGATATTTGTTATATGTATTTGATATATTGAGGTATTCTAGTATAGATGAAGTTATTTTATATATTTGAATAATTACTCTATGTATTAGATGTATTTAGGTATTTGCTCTATGTATTTGTATTTGATGTATTTAGTTATTTACTCTATGTATTTGATGTATTTAGGTATTGGTTTTATGTTTTTGATATAATTGGATATTTGCTCTTCAGTATGTATCTGATGTATTCAGATGTATATTTATGTATATGCTATGTATATTTGATGTATTTAGGTATTGACTCAATGTATTTGATGTATTTAGGTATTTCTGGGAGACGGTGTTGGCGATGTCGGAAAGCACTCAGAAGCAGCTGCTGTTGTTTGTGACGGGCAGTGACAGGATACCCGTGGGAGGCATGAGTGAAATGTTGTTCAAGATAACTAGAGTCGATAACATCACGATGTTAGTATATATTTCAATCTCACTGTGTCAGGCTAATTTTTCCTGTGTTTTGTCTGGGACCCAAAAATTATCTTACTCTATGTATTTGATGTATTTAGGTATTTGTTTTATGTATTTGATGTATTGATATATCTGCTGTATGTATTTGATGTATTTAGGTATTTGCGGTGTATATTTGATGTAATTAGATATCATTAGACCAACAGTTAACTGCACGTATCATAAAAGATGACTAAGCAAGAACTGAGGAACGCAAAGGGAAACTAACTCTGGAGCCAAATTACTGGCTACTTTAAGGTATGGGTAAGACTGAACCATTTGTGAAGGGATAAACTCAGTGATTGATGAAGTGCAACATGTGAATAGGATATGTACCTTGAACCTGCTATGTGGCAGATCTAAAGATAGAGTGTTTTTAATTGCTACGACCGATATTAACAACATTATTTTAGTAGTAACTACTGCTTGGGTGCATGAATCTATAATCATCATCATCATGTTCCATTGAATCTCAGTTTAGCTAGGATCGGGATAAGAATAGGTATGTACTCCTCTCTCCTATACCATATCATCAATTAATTCCCTATTTGTCATATATCTATTTCTTCATCGCACACAAGTTAGTTGTGGTCTACTTCTCTCTAGCTTAGCCTCCAGCTCCTTCCTCCAAACTCTCTTCAGTACATCCTCCTCTGCCTATCTCACTATCTAATGAAACCATCTCATTATCAACTGAACCTAGTCTATCCCTAATCCCCTCAACACTCAAATATCAATGATATAATGGATGTAAGAATATATCAAATTTAGAAAGCTGTGTTGCAGAAATCCAAACTCAACACGTTCAGCGTGTTGCTTAAAAGAATTGATTTTCGAACACGAATGTGTTGATAACTTTATCCACAACTAACTTAACTTAATCGATGCTAGGATTATTTTCGATAAAAAATATGTCAATTAATTATATGCACATTATTCTGGCACAATATGATATTGTATTATAGGCCTCTAATGTCTGATCATGTTAGCTTGTATTTTATGTTGTCTTAAAATTTTATCATCCTAACATATTATCACATATATTTGAGATCATTTTGTTTACGTGCGTATCTGATATCGTTTTACGGGTAAAGGAACAAGACAGTTGACAATTGATTGTTTGAAGCATGTTTTCGTTATGGCGCAGTTTTGATTCGACATATCACATTATTCCTATGCTTAGGCTTCCGATGTCCCACACCTGCTTCAATCAGCTCGTACTGCCGGCTTTCCGCAGCAGAAAAGCCTTGAAGGAAAAACTGCTGATTGCCATTCAGAATGCTGAAGGGTTCGGTCTGGAATAAAGCTGGTCATTTTACTGTCGAATCAAACATTCAGAAGAAAATGTCTAGTCAGTCGAAGTACTGGTGGCCAAATTTATTGTGCGATGTAATTACTTTGTGCTTACGTTTATCTGGTTTTTAAATCTGGCTGTTTCTTGTTTACTGTTTCTTGCCTAATTTGTAGCTTAAACAATCAAAAATAACTCATTAGAAATAAATCATAAAACTAATTATTAAAATAATTATTAGAAAATAATTAAAACCATTAATAGAATAATTAGTGCATTAAAATAAATAGAAGAATTGTTTTTTTCTGGAAATCTTTAATATTTGGCTGTAAAATGCAAATTTTTATCCGGGTTAATATTGCCATGGTTATAAGATAATTTTATAAAAATGCTAACAACCGACTTTGGAAGGTCAAATTTCGAATTTTTCTGCTAAATTATTAAGATATTGAAATATATTTTGGACCGATCAAATTCTAAGAAAGCAGATAATTTATGTTGATTGGGTACGCTGTCTATGTCTTGACTAATTGAAGTTAAAATTCTTAACCTTTTTTATAATAATTTTGTTGTAAATTTGTACTTCTGCTAGTAAAACATTTATGCTTTGTGCCTACGTGTGTACTCAGATTCCTCTGCCCATTTTCGTAATGATAGATTGTGATATTATTTTGGAATTGTTACAGATTACTTTTTATGTTACTGAGAATGTTTTCTATCAACTGCATTTCATCGTCAAATAATTGTTTGTACTCATGGCATTTGTTGAATTCTAAATAATTATGTCTTAATTGTAATTTTAAAAACTTGAAGATTTCGCTTAACCATAGCGTGTTAGCATCTCACGATGCAGTTTTTTAATCATATAATTATTATATTACAAATTATAGTAATCAATTGATATCTTTTGAGCTGAATAATAATAATAGTAAAGGTTTAAAGTCTGTTTCCTCATGCAGGGATGATGTCAGGGACGTTATTCGTTGGTATGTTTAAGAACGTGAATGGTTAGATTTTAAATGTCAGGGACGTGAAAGCTTAGTATGTTTATTATTTTGTTTTTAACAAATTATGTTAATGCGCTTTGTTATTGTTGTAATAGCTTGTGTTAGTATTAAAGGCGTCTATAGGTGTACACTGTTACAGCAGACATTCCCGTGCCGTACCAGGTAGTATTTGAAGCCAAATGACATCCGGATTTGGCGATCCATGACCATTACATTAACTTAAGATAGATTACGGTAATATTTTAGATAGGTTAGAGAAAGAGAATAAGGAAACAGAGAGAGAGAGAGAGAGAGAGAGAGAGTAAACAGATCGATAGAGAAAGAGAGATGTAGATAAAGATAGAGAAAAAGAGGGTCAGAGAAGTTGCAGAGTGAAATTGCGAAGAATTTACTAAACAAACGCGCAATAAATCTATAATGGAAATTTTGAAGGTATTTTTTATCAGTTTAGAAATATTCTGTGTACTATGTGTGTAAAGGTACGTTAACACATTAAAATAGGTAGCATGTGTAAAATAATAATTTTATCTCTGTGCATTTTATATTTTATAAATGTTTTTCTGTGCATTTTAAAATTATGACAAGATATTTAACTGCTGATTTTCTTGAGGGCCATTATTTTTGGTGTTATATTGTTGACGTATGTATTCTAACTTTTATTTGTGTTTAATTTTGAGTAATTTCAAAAGTTATACACAAGCTTGTAAATTGTATTACCGATGAAAGTAGCCGCTATAAATTCAGTGCCTAACTGTAAACAGTTGTTCATGTCCAGTTGGCCTAGGTTGTAACTATATCTAATCTAGTTCTATCACTCAGTTTCGGATAGCCGGCTTATTCTTTAATTATATCCAAGAAGCCTGTTATGTAAATCATCTGGCGTAAAGCGCACCAACTGTTGGGATGGTTGAGATAATTCAATGTATATTGGAAAGGGAGATTCAAGAAAAGAATTTTAAAAATACAACGTCTAACACTCTTAGAATAATTAATGAGATTGTCAACATACGGTTGTCTCTCTACTTTCACAGTGGCATACCAAGGACTGCGAGAAATAAGACTTGCTGCCTTTTATATCCAGTTAATTCTCGCAGCAGTGAACGTTGTATTATTTATTGACATGATTCCAAAAACTAATCATGGAAATGTTGATTCTGCCCCACAATACAATGTTGCGTGATAATAAAATATAAGAGTAAACGATGCAAATTAATTACCTCACCTGTTGTAGCATTGCTTACCGTATTTATAACATTATAGTAAATAGTGTAATGAAACAATTTTATATTTTGCATCATTATACTGCATATTTGAATATCTTTAGTAGGTACTATAAACTTTCGACTGATGTTATTACTCGCTTAAACTCGTACCCTATTATTTGGGTGTTAGAAACTTTTATACATTTTAATGAATGTCCAAATTGGACTGAATTATTTGGTATTTTATATGTTATGACGACAAAGAGATAGTAATAGGAAAAGTTAACGATTTTGATAACTTATTAGATAGGTTGATATATTTCTCATGGCTTAAGAGTCGTTATGGTTTATTGTGTGAATTTTTATAAAATAAACGAATACTGTAAATTAATGCATTCCACAGTTTAGTATATATACGTCTACAGATACGACTTTGAGATGATTACTGACACATGCTCTGTATTATCGACACAAACAACGATTTCTAAGCGTACGTGCCTGCAAAGCAGTAGTCTAAGGGATTGAAATATCTGTAGGACCGCCTCTAACAAAACCCTTTAAGTACTGCAGCAAGCATTAAACTTGGCATATCTTAATCAAGTCAAAGCATCGCTTTATGCTTTCTTTTCCTAGGCTTCTGTACTTGTATGAGTCTTACTCCATGTGCTAGAAAAGCCAGGCCAGCATAAAGACAAGCTAACAAATGTCCATCCTGTGCTCAGGTATGTCCAGTGAGCATCCTTCTTTGTGAGAAGAGGTCGCAGAGTCTATTCTGGGCGGCTACATCAGCTCTTCAGTATTTGCCGATTCCAATGGCCATGTTACTCTTCGCTTCCCATCGGTGACACCGGCCAGGTTTCAAGAAAATCGTTTTATAGAATGAATCAACTTTCATTGACGAATACTGAGCCATACATGGATGTTCTCGGATGTTGTTGTTGTTGTTGTTTTCATCAACAATAATATGCATCATTTTAATGTATCAATAAAACTCGCTATTTTCGTCAATATTTACGAAGCACATACTATCAAGGTAGACAGCATGACATTATCAATGACTGAACATCAATAAAATGTGTTATTTTTCGTCCATTTCATTGCGGCCTCACATACTGTATCAATAAAACGTGATATTTTTTCTCAATACTAATGTCATTAAAGCTTGTGGCTGTTTTCCAAGATAATGCGGTATCAAATGTCTAGTTTGCTACGTTGAGCAGCGTTTTACTGTTAGTATCTGTTAAATAACAAAAGATTTCGTGCCACAGTCTCTGGCAGAGCGCGATGCTATAGACAGTTCAGGCGGTCCTTCGTTGTGCTCAATATGTATGTGTGCGCCTATCAAATGTATCCAATATAAGTAGAAAATAATTGTTTGTTTTTTGAGTATTGCGAAGCAAAACTTTTAATATAAATTTGAATTAATTTATAAATCCGTAAAACAGCCAACAAATTAATTGAAATATTAATCATTAGATCCATTTTTATTAAAAACATAAGAAACATGCAAATAGCAGTAATTAGATTAAGAAATAAGCAACACGAGAGTGGGTATCATAAACGAGCCCTACCTCTGATTTATGATGGTCATAATCTTCCCTTGAATCCCAGTTTAACTAGGGTCGGGATTAAAAACGTTGTAGCAATTTCAAGAGCCTAGGCGCTCACCAACCGATTGCCCTTTCCGACGTTGGTCTGGATCTTAGTGATATGTCTCTTTTTCGACACGTGCGGTCCACAGTTGGTTTATTCTTCAGAAAACCCGAACAACACGGAGCTCTGATTACTTCACACAATGGAAAAATAACTACAAGAAATCTGACGTGTGATAAATGAATGCAGCTCGATTAAATAATTCAACAATATGTAATTAATCACCAAAAATTCATTCAGCACATCAATGTTTAATTACCAGAGAAGGAACGCTGCTACAGCAATTGTGATTTAAGATATTTAAGATTTAAGCCTAATTATTATAGACTAGAAAAATTATAAACCTTCAAATACTGTTCAACTTAAAAATGTTACGTTGCGATTTCTATGTCAATTGTTAAATAGCGAGAAAAACTATACTTTAACACTCAACGTCTAGTCTAAATGGCCAATAAATAAATAAAAATCTATGAAGCTAAGTTGAGTTAACAATAAATATAATAGCTTTCACAAGCAGTCAGTTCAGTACATGTATTATAAGAAATAACATTTTCAATGGTGCTTCACTTGATAAGTATGCATACACATATACATTTAGAACAATTCTATCCATTGCAAATCAATCAATTTCGTTCTAACGAATACTTTACCGCTCAATATCAATATCGCCCTTAACTTCAGAAAGGGAGACGACAGACGTCACAATTTACAATACAAAACCTAATTAATTGTGAAATACAGAGATCTGTATCAATTTTAAGGCTAACAGGAAAAATATCTTCCGGTTTTGAATAAACACAGATATTCATAATATAATCAAGTGATTGCACAACACTTCCGACTTTTCTGAAATGAGCAATTTCGAAAAACAAAACAGGAACGTTTTTCAATTAGCCATCTCTCACAATTCCACAAATAAGTCGCAATCATGCTCTCCGATATCGTATACAAGAATGGCGATAACGAAATTGATATAAATGTAGAGACATGGAGTACAACTAAAAACCATCATCACAGCATAGTAATGATCTACAAAAGACAGCTAATCTACCTTGATTAATCATAAAATTTATAACATTGTAAAATTTAAATAATCTTCGATTGAACACTACAAATAGATAAACAAAATTGAGATACTTTTATCACAAAATGAGGTAAGATACATGTATGTGATTTGTATATTACATCAGTGCAGAAGAAAAACATTAGTCTTAAACCATTGACACTTAATAATTTGGAGGTAAAGACGTAACATTTACTATAAAAAGTGAGCCGTATTTATTTTTAACACAGCACTTTGCGTGCTAGAAAGAAATCCTTCACCAGTGTATTTCCTCCACAAAAGCAGATCTGTACAACGGCAACATACACAACATCGACCTCTAAATCTCAAGAAGTTTAATATTAAACAGAGATTATAGTGAAATTATTTATCACCCATGAATCCATAATATCTATCACCTATTAATGTCACATGTTTAAACCGTTAAACAGCTTACTCATCCGTGTTGCCAATCCCGCGAGTGACTAAGATTTAACTCTCTGATACACACGCCCTACCATCCAATCCACGACTTTAGTAACGGTCAAAAACAACTTCGCGACATTACTTGACGCTCTACACACTGCGCTATTTATGCCTAATATTGTAAAGGGGAAGATATTCTCGCCGATATCAATCTCTACCATTTGACTTTATCCGCGAGATAACTAAAAATCTGCTTAAAATTTGCATTTTATGAAGCTTTCTATTCTCAACTTTATCTTGAGCCTGTTGTGTCACATTTCCAAGAATTCTACGCATTTACGTGGATTTCGCGCTCTCTTATTGGCTGGAGCCACCTTTGCTGGTTGAATGTCAGCCACCTGGCGACAAACTTTGTTTTAATTTACGCGAAAGATAACCGACCAGGTCTCAGCAGATATCTTCTCCGTCGCAAGTAGCTGAAATCAGCTCAGATATCGAACGTCATTTCGTTCATAATTTGCAAAAGCGACTTTCGGCGACGATATCGTTCGGAGTGAAAGATATCTTCGCCACATAAGATCGGCTATTAGGCATTCTACATTTATATTTGATTAATTAACAACCCATCAATCACAACTTACTAACAACTCATTAATCGACGTCTGAATGAGTGTGGGTCCACCTAAAGATAAAGAATCAAAGTGTTTATCTCTGCCAAGTAAGACTGGCGAAGTCCGGTGCATTGAGATCAAACTGGACTAACATATGAGCAATAACTAACTGCGTCTTTTATGATCGCAATAAATTCTATAAAAAATGAGGTCAAAATCTAAGAAAAAATCCAATCTGTGACAATCAATTCTTTTGGTTTGGGTTAATTGATCTGTAGTGACGTATGCTGTGGGGACGTCTTTGACAGAAATGTCACATCATCCTTGGATGAGGAAAATGATGTAAACCTTCACTATTATTTAGTATTATAATTGTAAAATTCTAAATCCATTTACTCGTTTGCGTAATACGAAGTTAATGCATAGAACATAGAAAGCATTAGTCAGACATGTACAGTTCACGACATCGTTTAACACACACGTGCAGGCACAAATAATTAGATGAGAAATAAATAAAAACAGAAGATAAAGTCCATCATCAAGCTCAAATGAGTAGAGCTTTTATTAGCGGCTCAGATGCTCTACTAACACTTAAACAGTTCGAGGAATGATATCAGTGAGATCATGTGATCAACAGTCAGTGAGATCACGTGAACAACAGTCAGTGAGATCACGTGATCAACAGTCAGTGAGATCACGTGATCAACGGTCAGTGAGATCACGTGCTCACAGTCAGAGAGATCACGTGATCAGCAGTCAGTAATATCACGTGCTCAACAGTCAGTGAGATCACGTGATCAACAGTCAGTGAGATCACGTGATCAACAGTCAGTGAGATCACGTGATCAACAGTCAGTGAGATCACGTGATCAACAGTCAGTGAGATCACGTGATCAACAGTTTATCTGCAGTGTTGCAGGATTACGACCAGCTCTCGCTCCTGATAATATGATTTCAGCTTCTGAAAATAATAAACAAAGTGTAAAAGAATTTCTTTCGCATAAAGTTATTTGCGGGACCACTTATTCATTCAATCCGTTAATCAAACTTACACTGTAGCTGTTCATCTTCACTGAGAAGCTAGTCCCTAAGAGATATCATTGTTGGTATCTAGATATTAGTATAGAAATTTATCAGTCAACCACACATGTTCTTCTTCATCTTCACCGAGAGTTAGTCTCAGTGAAATATCATTCATTAATAAATAATGTAGGATCAATCAATCAATCAATACATTAATCAGTTAATCACACTTACCCTGTAGATCTTCATCCTCACTGAGGGCCAGTCTCTGAGATTTATCGTTGTTCGTGGGATCAATCAATCAATCAATCAGTTAATCACACTTAACCTGTTTATCTTCATCCTCACTCAGTGCCAGTCTCTGAGAGATGTCGTTGTTCGTGGGATCAATCAATCAATCAATCAATCAATCAATCAATCAATCAATCAGTTACTCATACTTACCCTGTAGATCTTCATCCTCACTCAGTCAAAGTCTCTGAGAGATGTCGTTGTTCGTGGGATCAATCAATCAATCAATCAATACATTAATCAGTTAATCACACTTACCCTGTAGATCTTCATCCTCACTGAGGGCCAGTCTCTGAGAGATATCGTTGTTCGTGGGATCTATCAGCGGCTCGTCGTCGTCCGTCTCGTCGCTCAGCAGACTGTCTGGCCCACTGCCCCCGTTACGATATCTGCTGTGCAACACGCGGTAGTGATTCAGACTACGCAGCTTCCTGCAGGGCAAAACACAGACAATTTAAACATGTAAACTGGCCACAGCCAAACTTTTCATTTTTAAATGTAAAAAATAAATTAATAGACTGTTAGTATATGTTATACAAAATATTAAGCAGAGTTGAATAGATATTTCATAAGGGGGACATATTGCTGAGAGTTACAATAGTAGTGAGAGATACAAAGGGGAGAGAGAGAGAGAGAGAGAGAGAGATAAGCATACTTTTTATAGTAGACAGCGATACAGATGCTAGCCAGACATATCAATACCACACTGGGCGCAGCGATCAGAAATCTAGTGAGAGAGCTTGAGGTCCCTGCTTCACTGTAGTCATCTGTAACACAAGAATCTTTGATTTAAAGACACGACTCCTTGTTTGTAGTAATAAAAATGTAGAAACTCCGGATTTAATATAAGGAGCAACTAATAACAGCAGTCAAAAATGCAATGTAATGCTCAGCTATCAAATTTGAGTTAAAGATATGTTTGCTGATTAATAAAATGCGACAGCTGCACGTGAATAGGACGCCATCTCATATTATGACCCATAAGAAGGGAGTTAGGGCAGCATACCATTCTACGAGGAGCACTTTTTGATATAAGATGTAACCTTAGTGATCATATCAACACATCACGTCATTCATTACCAGATCAGTCCTGTAGTCTGGCTACGGTTAATTATTTAAGGCTGTATAATATATTGGTTCAACTGAACCGGTTGGACGGCTGAATTGATTGAGAGCATGCCTGCACGATAAGCAAGAGGCCATCGGTTGGAACCCAGAAAAACCGTATCTGAGAGTATTGATACTAAACCTAGCTAAATAGCATTATTGTTAACAAGATGGAGGTCCATAGAGCGAAGTGTTCAAGTCCTCAGATAACACCGACTCTCAGTAGATAGCCCCTACAGCTAAGGCTAGTGAAAAAAGAAAAGGAAAGAATGAAAAGTACATAGCAATAATATTATAAAAAGTACCAGAAACGACGACTGCTCTAATGATGGTAATGTTACCGGTTGTACCAAAAGCTTCGTGAGGCAGCACAAACTGCATATCTTTATCCTGAGCGCGCAACAGCAACTTGTTCACAATCTACAAACATACAGGCAGGACAACGGTAAATAACATCCGTGGTCAGCATCCCATTGCTATGAGTCTTCGTGACGATATCAAGATCGTCAGACAAATACTGAGGTCCAGAGACATAGACAAACATTATCACAACAATTCAGCCAATCACAGAAATTATACATCAATGTAACGTTACAGAACATATTTCTCTCTTTTCTTTTCTCTCTCTCTCTCTTAGTACAATGCCTACTGACAGGTCCATGCTATATAACGCCTCCACTCTTCTCTGTCTTCCGCTTTCCTCTTCATGTCCACATATGAGTGGGTCTTTAAATCATCTAACATACCTAATCTCGGCCTGTCAGCATTCTTATCATGCTTATATTTAACTGTTCACAGTGGAGTAAGAGTCGTGATTATTGACTCGTCCCCATGTCTATTCTTACACTAGGATCCCCAGTAATCAGCTGCTCATTAAAGTACACATATATGTAGCAATTATTTCCGGGGCTACGGCTGCGCATTATCGACTTTTACTGTTACTAGTCTAATCAGAGGCTAAAAATTAACAATAAAATAACAATAATAATAATAAATTTCACTTAACAAAGTGCAACATTTGTAGTAAACACGACGATTAAAAATGTAATTCAGAGAGGTTACAAAACAAAGGAAAACAATTCCAAACTGCAGTCAGCTGGAGACAAACCTCTTTGATGTTGGGATCGTCAGTCAAGGATTGTTGGGAGGGCAGGACAGTCACGTAAGCGATGGAAGCGAGACCCTCGTCTATCTCTACGTCCAAGCGAGATGAGTCTGTGCCTAACTCCTGGAAAAGTAAAAGATGTTGAGTAAGTTAATCCTGTATAGCGGATTGTGTTAATGTTTATTATCACAATCCACTGTATTATAGTGTTAAATCAGTGGGTTGTGATAATTTTTATTGTGCTATATATACAGTGTTTATTTGACATTGTATTTGACCAATATAGTCAAATTTGTCAAAATATAGTCATATTCAAATATAGTCTGTATTTGTCAAAAATAAACATTTTTGACACAATGTTTATCGTGTCAAATACAAATTTATTGTGTCAAATACAATGGATTGTGTTAATATCTATTAACACAATCCACTGTACATGATTAACTTACTCTACATCTTCTACTTTCGAGAAGCATCTACAAATTTGCGTAAAACGCTTTAAACAAATAATAATAAGCAGAAATAAAATATTACATAAATAGTTTAATAAAACATATAGAAAATAAAACACACAAATAATGAAGTATAAAATGACGTCAAAAGCACTGTAGAAAACTAGGTGCCAATCACAATGCCTCTAGAATGCAAAATAAAGCAGAGAGCCGGCAGATCGAACACGATCCTAATTTAGTTAATCTATGATTGTCGTGAAGTTTTAAATGACAGATCCTGAGGTGACTATGAACTCTCGTGGGTTCGAATCCCAGCTGCGCTGATCTGAGAATAAAATCTCAGACATTCACTGTACCGGATATATGGAAAATGGTATTAATTGCCTAACGCATTAAACATGTGGTATTAAAAGTGATAGATATCAACATACTTGATAATTTCACTATACTGTGCGTTTGTTTTGATTTTTGCAATAAAAGTCAATTGTTATATACATGAGAAAATAGAAAACCAACGATCAACATAATCAAATTATTTCATACATATACCTCATACCGATCAGTATGTTCTATTCTGCCGACAGTAATCACGTTTATGAAATGAAATATTTCGACAGAGCACATCCTGCATAAGTATATTGAACCTACGCTCACGTGGAGTGGGTTGCGCGTTGATTGACCCAGTAGCTTTGAACCCAGGCCACTTCCATCCAAGGCGAACACTCTAAACGTTACTCCAAATCCCCTCCCTGACTAACAAACTTACTAACAACCAAACTAACTAATTAGTTAACAGTAAGCACACGTACATAGACGAGAACTCTTTTGAGAGTTTCAGCGAGAACATCGATGAAAGCCGTCATAGCTGAGCCCAGTCCAACAGAAGACATGACGATGCCTCTCATGTTTATCTGTACTATCGTGCCCGTACCTACAGCATACAAATACATAAAAAAACCATGAGAAAACTTTTATACAGTGTAAGAATTCTTAAATTTAACTAGTATGTGTTAATATCATTTGAATGCAGACAAATGTACACTTTCGATTAGCATTCAGTTGGTAGAATACTAATCATCATCATCATCATCATCATCTTCCCTTAAATCCCAGTTTAACCAGGGTCAGGATACGAATAGACTTTATAATCCATTCGTTTAAGTTTTGTAGCAAGTTGGTAGAATACTAATAAAGTAAATATTATCCGTTCATTCACTATTCAGAAACTTTTATACCACAAGTGGTCCGTATTTTGTAGATAAAGCAATAGAGTAGAGTAAAATATAATACAAGACAAAATATTTCTGACATCAATTTTTATCTTTACCATACTCTAGGAAGACGTCTTCAAGCAAGCTATCAACATTCCTTATATCAGCGTTAGTCGCCCGTCCTAGCGGGGACGCTGCTGGTCCAAACATTCTCATTATATCGTTTTAATTCCTTTTTTAGTAAAAAAGCTAGTGAAACTAATATTAACGTCAGTTTCCTCTCTCGACAGCGATGTCAGTGGCGGCGAGCCCAGGATTTGAACCCCGTACATATTGATCCGCGGTCGAATATCTTACTGACATTGCACCGGCTCCAGCCAGTATAAATAAAACAATTTGGCTAACGCAGATTCTGTACCAGATCTTTTCTGATTATTCTGTTTCCAGAACTATGTTGATTAAATCAGTCAGTGATTGGTTTTATCTATGTCAGATTGTGGGCAGAACAGTATGCTCAATAATCAGTGTACAATATAATATTAGTACACAATATGAAGACTTTGACTTTAAGATTACCTATACAACTTGAGCAATGTCGTTTCGGCATCACAATGTCGCATTATTTTCAACAAAAAAATTTAGGTAAGACTGAAGTCGACAAGTTTAACCAGCTGATGCGAAACAAATACTGTTTTAAGTTGAAATATTTAGATGAGAAACAGCATACAAACAGAATAATCCACTCCACTAAATTGCATTTAATGTCATCGCTACTTACCTACTTGTCATTACTACTATTATGTATGCTATTTATATATAAATGATTATTCAATCAGTCAATCAATAAGAATTTAACGTCCGGTTCTTCGTCATAACAGGGACGTCAAATTGCGCGTAGGTGTTGAGGTTTGAAATAAAGCAAATAAATTAATTACTCCGTACAAACCATAGACAGGTATATGAACATTCTGGAAAGCAGAGCTCACTCCATTGAACGCCTCCACCCACACTGAATAGTTTCCAGGTTTAGTGTACGTGTGCTGCACAGAGGAGTTCCACGTCAATAGTCCAACGTTCTTCTGTTTGTCCGGCTGCTCATAATGGCACAACAAGATATTTAGAAACTTCAATTAAGATTTCAGAGAAGTAAAATACCAAGATAGCTGCTTCAGGAAAATTAATTTCATTACATTTAATAAATAAGTTAAAAATTAATTCTTAAAATAGTTTATGTTCAGATTTTGTTTATAGTTTGTCGGAAATTTCAGATAATTGTAGTTTAATTCTGAATTTTAAAGCAGTAAATAGACCACTTTAATTGAAAATTAACCATATATACAATCTATAATCAATAATTATTAGAAAAAGTCGTATTTTAAGGTGGGGTTATATGGTACAAACTTCTGATTTGGTAACATAAGATAGTTGTAATTATAGAACAAATTGACAATGCTTTTAGGTATTATTGTTCACCTTCTACTTGTACTTAGTTTCAACTAAAATAAAAGATTAAACAAAATATCGCAAGTACCTCGTCACCAAATATCCATAAGTAATGAATTCCATCTCTAGGATCAACCTGGTGACTTGAGGACGAGCCACTGGTGAAATACGGCCAGGCTTTGAAGGTGGAAACTCTGTTCATCAGAGCAGCATGGGAAACTGTAACACGAAGTCCTGCCAGTCCATCTAAACACACAATCATACAAAATGTAGAGTAGTTACCAGGCGCCATTAACAACCCGCTAAGTTATCTCAGACTCAGTGACAACCTACTAAATTATCTCCGTCTAAGCGACAACCTACTAAATGTATATGAAATTAGAGCTGAGCAACAAGTGGTAGGTTAGGTGAATTATGAAAAAGGGACCTTTCAAAATATCTTATTGTAAATACAATCTCAGTGTCACAGTACTGTTTAAAGGCTTTTGAATTGATCAATTAATCAAACAAAGTCTGCAAAAATCAAACAGCATAAAATAATATAGAGTACAATGAAGATTTAACGTCTAGTTCCTAATCCGAAGACGATGTCAGCAACATAAACAATAAATTAGAGAAAATCATTTGCAGATAAATGCAATCATTCAATCAGTGCGGCATAATAATCAGTTCAGGGTCTGAGGACAGCAGTTAATCATCCCGACCTTGAATCCAAATCCTGAGTGAAGCAGTATCAGATCCCGCAGAGCTCCTTGCTGTAACAGTCACATCATAGAAACCATTCGAGAGGTATGAGTGCACAACGGTTCCATCGTAAGTACCGCTCACATTGTGCGACGTGCCATCACCAAAGCTCCACTGGTACTGGGTCGCTGTCTGGTTTCCCTAAATATCAAAACCAATATGGCGCTACATTAGCACTGTCATAGCAACACATGTATTATCTGAGGAAGGCCACGAGAAACCACCTCAGAAGCCATACTTTTCCCAAGCTATAAGCTACATAAGGTATGGAAAGGCATAGACTTTGTGAATGGATTAACTTGTTGATCTAATGAGTGCTTTTATGGAGCGAGAAAGCAGACTTTGAGTATGAATATGTACCTTGAACCTGCCACAAGGCAGTGCATGAAGAAGCAACACATGTTACTACATTAAATTTGATGATGAGTTACCTCTACTATACAGAATACTATCACAACTCTAGCATCCCGACCAGATATAGGATCATAATGTATGACTAAATATGTATAAATATACTACTAAAAATTTATG
The DNA here is from genome assembly GCA_905160935.1 of Enchytraeus crypticus. Taxonomy (NCBI): domain Eukaryota; kingdom Metazoa; phylum Annelida; class Clitellata; order Enchytraeida; family Enchytraeidae; genus Enchytraeus; species Enchytraeus crypticus. Next base: position 289,091 of record CAJHZI010000600.1, read on the forward strand.
AGCAAATATAAGAACAACCCTAGTATCCATACCCTACCTAAACTGGGATTCAAGGGAAGACTATGAAGAAGAAGATAATGATGATGATGATATATAGAATTCTATATTAATAATTAATCGACTATTTACACAAAAGCTACCTGTATATAACTCAAGCCAAAATCCACTTGCAGCAAAATCATCCAATCATAAGAAAAAGAAAAACTGCCAACGTTTCTAGAACATTTTGCTACTGAATCATAAAAATTAACCAAGTTTATAGAATTCTTTAAATTGAAGTACAAAAATTCATCAGCCGTTACAGTAATTTATATTAAATCACAGTATTCAACAAGTTTTTAAACTAAAGTATATACCAAAGAATCATAAAAATTCACCCAAACAGTTGCTATGTACAGTAATTTACATTTAATCATATCAATTTTTTAACTTTTAATTTGTTTTCATTTATCACACGCATATCACAATTGACATACACAATAAGCAGTTAGAGAGCATGAACGGAAATAAAGGCCCACAAGTGACACTTACATATTCCAAATTTTAAAAATGCAAACATCTGCATTAATTATTAATTATGGTCAATAAAAATCTTAGTATTGGACATAGTTATGTGCAAGATTTCTACAGTAAACTGAATCAATAAACCAATTACTACAGTAACATTTTACCACAGTTAGTTTACAAAAAGATGAATCACAAACATCCACTACGTTTCAACAGGACTCTACCTTATCCAGGATGGCACGGAAGGTGACGTTGGTTTTAGAGCGCAGTATGTCCCGGCCCAGCACCAGCAGAGAGAGACCCTCGGGCTTGAGAGAGGGGCAGGTCGTGTTCACGGGCTCGTACCTACGTCTACTCGACTCGTCCGAGTCCACGCACTGATCCGCTGCCACCTTGCGATATCTGCTCGTAAACATCCGTCAAAATCACTCTACCAGCGCAGCGATAGGTTTAACTAATCGAAATCCAACCATATATTAGTTTATATAAACAGTATATACATATATAATCAGATACGTTGCTGATGAAGTGCATATTAGTCATTAGTCGTGGTTAATACTTGTCTGTGGTAATGCTAGGCGAATGAACATGCCAAACAATTGTCCTAAAAGTAATCACAAGTAATTCAGAGTAACTGAACAAATAATGTTTCCTAAATAACACACTATAAACATGATCTGTTTTAAATTAACCCCGACGTACATGTAGAATCACAAATGCTATTATGCAACCAACACCAATATTAATTTAAGTTCTCACGACTCAAATTTTTGCATTCCTGTATTTTAAAGATACGTTTTAGTATTTAAGTTTTAATATTAATAATTCCTTAGTTATAGTTCATCCTTTAGCTTAACTTACCTTGGAATCTAATAGGAAGATCAAAGAAATTTCGAAAATAACATAAAGACATTTATAAAAGCAATACCTTTCTAATTTTATGTTTTAAAATTGTTACTTTAAACTTTAACAAGTTAGTAAATACAATATTGTAAAATTTAGATATTACGTCAAAATAACTTGAATATATTCAGAAAATTGTCACATCTTATAGTCGCCTTTAAGGCAACCATACCCGAGACTCTTGAGATAGCGCTGTCCCACCTGACAGTCTTCTATAGGTATTGTCGTGTTGAACCACTTAGCTGGTATACAAGTGTCGCCATCTGATGCCGAGAGCTCATAACCGTAGTCACTGCACGCATACCAACATCATAGTGATAACATTGTGAAAACACTGTAATAACATTGTGATTCGGAGTGGATTGGGACTAGTGTTTTGCCTAATTTTCCCGCACTAACGATTTAACGATTGCAAGTGTTGCTTGCACACATCGGTGCGCAGAAGTGCATACTACTACTATTACTACATAACAATGTGATGACAATGGGCTAACATTGTGATAACAGTGGGATAACAGTGTGATAACAATGACAATAAAAAAAAAAAAAAAGAGTTCTACGTTGTATTATCTTGTAAAATAAGAAATATTTCAACAGAAAAATCTTAGTTGCTCTGCTAAGTGGCAGGTCCCTGCTAAGTGGCAGGTCTAAGATACATATAGATATTTACAGTCTGATTTAACACTCAGTAAGAGCAATCCATAGACTCAGACTTGAAGACTGCTGGAGTTAGCATTTATGGAAGAACAGAAGGAAGAAAATGAATGAAATATCGAGAAATGGCAAAGAATAGAGTTTTGTGGAGGAACATCACAGAGAAAGCTTTGGCTGGAACCAGCCCCTGGATGATCACATGACATGACGAGCACTCCATAGAACAGCAACGTGATCCCATCACAAAAGCTAACCAATGACTGAACCTTAATGTAGCCAACAACTGGGAACATGTAGCATTCGAGGTAGATTTCAATTGCCTTCGTCAGTTTATGCTTAGCCTCTTCATATGGCATAATACAGTAGATCAATTCGGTTGTGATCCAGACATAACATGGACACAATATTGTGCTATATACAATTGCACATCGCAAATCGATTGCATGTCGAAGTTTTTAATAAACATAAATCTTACAAATTAAGCTTCCAGACTTGGCGCTTCAGTAAAATATACATTGCCCATTATAATTACCACTTAAGCCGAAATAAAGTGACCAATCTGTAAGAATACTATCAATGAACCACAAAGTAAAAAATTTCTGCAACTTCAAATCATATTTGAAGTCGTCGATATCTTAACTAAATAAGATCTAGAGAAAAATCACATTATAGATGACTGAATTAACCTCGACACTTCCACTATTCAAGTCTATAGGATAAATATGTCAGAAATAGATGAGGGTTTTAGTATGGTTAGTAAAAGAGCAAATATTATTCCAACCCTAGCTAAACTGAGATTCAAGGGAAGGTGATGATGATGTGTAAAGAAACACAAAGCACTGACATGCAGTCTTGTGTTGTATTGTGCTGTACAATTCAACAACACAAATTCATCACAATACAAATACAAAACAGTACAGAGAGAGAGAGAAAAACTAGGTCCTACCATTCAAAGTCATCACGAATGCACGGGCAGGTCGTAACGTTGATAGCCCTCTCATAGTCAATGCCGTTGAAGCATTCTACATCAAAGCGTCTTCTCTCAAACATCCGCTTCTCTCCCAACAAGCAACCATGCTGAGCAACCTGCAGTTGTCAAGCATAACATATGAAAAGAGGTTAAAAGAAAGCAGACAATTAATAAACCTATCGTCAGACTATGCACTCAGTAACAAGGAAAGATATGAAATATAGTAACTCTACTAACCCCACTCAGTACCAAGGAAAGATATCAAACTGAGTAACTCTACTAACCCCATCTGTGGGAATCCAGAATGTGTAATCTTTCTGCTCGCAGGGCTTGTTGAGGATCTGAGAGAAGTTCAACTTGGCAATGATCCAACTGGCAGAGTCATCTTTAGAGTCGCTCGTGTGACCATACAAACTGCAATACAAATGTTAAATGCATTTAAATCTCACTAATGCGCTGATACATCTAATCTATTTCAAAATAATGCACAGATGCATCTAACGTACCTTCCAACAATGTACAATTACCCCTAATCCATCTCAAAATAATGTATAAACACATCTAATCTACCTCAAAATATTGTATCAATGCATCTAATCTACTTCTAAATAATGTAAAATAACAATTAACCATCTCTCAACATAGCACAAATACGTTTACTCATCCTCTCGACAATGTACAAACACATGAAAATAGCTAAAATAATACATAAAATAATAACTAAGTAGGAATTGAGTAGCATCATTTATTTGTACTCTGACTGAATGACTGAAATATTGTATATTCTATATAAATCTATAGGTAATAAGAATGAACAGAATAAAGCTCACGGTATATAAGCATCCACTAACTACACGTCAACTTGACTGAAAAGCACTTAACGTCACTCTCGATCATTCTTCACAAGTCTAGGTGTTCAACTTAATGAAAGGTCTAGAGCACATATTCCCACTCAGTCACGCTCACTAAAGTGACTCGTTGAGAATATCGCACAAGGTGATCCCGCAACAGAGTATATGCCCTTAAGAAATGGCACATACTGGGCCGTGATTCAGTGAACTTGGTTAGGTGTGAGCTTCAATAAACCAAGTTAAGTAAAAGTCGGCCTCGGTTGGTACTAGCGACCACATGGGAAGACCTAATAAATTCAACTACAGGGTGATGGAAGGTTATTTTTAAATCGACGCTGGCTGCAAATTGATATGCTATCAAAAGACTATAATTACTAACAGCCATGGAGAGTAAAAGGAAAATGAAAACTACAAACACAGAAACTAAGCAAGTAGTAAGTCATGTGCGTAACTGTCAAGGTAGGAGTAGAGATAATATTAATTATTCCAATATACTCCACAATGACCTTTATACTTCCACTAGCACAGGGCAAGTTTCTTACCCTGTACACCTATTGTTCCGTGCCTAGGTCTGTGGCTGGAATGAACACAAGTGATAGGGAACTTCGACAGTTGGCAGCAAGCGAGAAGCTTCCATTTGTATTGTTATTAAACTTTAGTTTAATATTTAAGATAAATCTTATTAAACTTTACAATTATCGCCAGCTATTCGAAGTGACTATTTTGTTACAGTGTACATTTGTTTTGACTCGGTATCGATCCACATGAGATAGTAAGATTATATCTGATTGTATGGATTAAAGTTTCACATGTTGTACGTTAAGAAAGGCCTAGTAAGTGTTAGACTCATTTAGAGGGGAAAGTCCTATGGATAGGTAACCCCTGAGTTGTGTTTATTGTGGTTTATTAGAAACTGCCAGTGAAGATAACAGGACGCTAAACGGTCATAGGGAACTGAGGGTTCTAGGGTCGTACGTTGCTGATAGTTACTTCGAGAAGGCCGGAAGTTGAGTTAGGTATTCTGAACTCAGGGAGGTTGTGATAAACTTGTGCCATTTCATTAAGAGAGGATCTAGGGTTTGATGCCGTAGTCATTAGGTATATTGTATCATAATAGGTATTGTCATGGATAAGGCGAGTTGACGTGTAACATTGTTATATATACGCATACTTAATTCATTTGGACGCTTGTTTTGACCAAATTAATAGATTTTCATTAATATATTTGCTTATGGAAGAAATGAGGACGCTGAACAGGAAAATAATGAGATAATAGTTATTGACGAGTGTTGCGATTTCTCCATAACTAAGTACTTCTCAATCTTTTTGTAGTCTGGTATTTAATTAGTAGTAGTTTCGGTTCTTTCATTTTACTTTGTATATTGTTAAGTTATTTTCAACTCTATTATTAATATTTGATTATTAGATTTAATTCCGTTATTTGTTATATAAGGACATTTTTAGTTTCATGTAATATATTGTTTTCTTGTATTGTGTTCGAGTTAAATAAAATATAATTGCAGTGAACTAAATACACTTCACTTATAGTACATTACCAATGTGTCAGTTATAAATAAAACTGTAATTAGAAATTTTAAACGAGGAGTAGTCATCTATTATTATAGATCAATATTTTTAAGTTTAGCGTTTTAGAATTAATGAACCTGGTCCAGGTTAGGGTTCGCCTTTAGAACCCTTCCCTGACACAATATGTGCACCTTTTAAATTGCGCACAAAATAAACACTATCTACCTGGTGCATTTGCACAGTAATATCTGCACAAATAACTAAATAATCTCCAATAAAAGTGGAACTGGTAGAGATTTTCTTTCAATTTTCACTGTATAACAGATATTTAGAAGTGCACTGAAAAAGTGCAGATGCAATCTGTGCACCATTTAAATCACACACAAAATGAACACTAGCTACCTACAATTTGGTGCATTTGCACAGTAATATCTGCACAAATAGCCGAATAATCTCCAATATAATTTTGATTTGTAGCTATTTTCTTGCAAATTTCACAGTAAAACACACATTTCGAAGTGCACAGAAAAAATCCATATGCAATCTGTGCACCTTTTAAATTGCGCACAAAATAAACACTATCTACATACAATTTGTTGCATTTGCACAGTAATATCGGCACAAATGGCCGAATAATCTCCAATAAAAGTGGGACTGGTAGAGATTTTCTTGCAAATTTCACAGTAAAACACACATTTCGAAGTGCACAGAAAAAAATGCAGATGCAATCTGTGCACTGTCTAAATTGCACACAAAATGAACACTATCTACCTATAATCTGGTGCATTTGCACAGTAATATCTGCACAAATGGCCGAATAATCTCCAATAAAAGTGGGACTGGTAGAGATTTTCTTGCAATTTTCACTGTAAAACACACATTTCGAAGGGCACAGAAAAAAAGTGCAGATGCAATCTGTGCACCATTTAAATTTTGCACAAAATGAACACTAGCTACCTACAATTTGGTGCATTTGCACAGTAATATCTGCACAAATAGCTGAATAATCTCCAATATAATTGGGACTTGTAGAGATTTTCTTGCAAATTTCACAGTAAAACACATTTTGAAGTGCACAGAAAAAATCCAGATGCAATCTGTCAAGGTAGGAGTAGAGATAACATTAATTATTCTAATATACTCCACAATGACCTTTATACTTCCACTAGCACAGGGCAAGTTTCTTACCCTGTACGCCTATTGTTCCGTGCCTGGGTCTGTGGCTGGAGTGAACACAAGTGATTGGACTTCGACAGTTGGCCGCAAGCGAGGAGCTTTTAGTTGATTGTTGATAAACTTTAGTTTAAGATTTAAGATAAATCTTATTAAACTTTATATTTATCGCTAGTGACTATTTTGTTACAATATACATTTGTTTTGACTCGGTATCGATCACATGAGATAACAAGATTATATCTGACTGTATGGATTAAAGTTTCACAGGTTGTAAGTTAAAAAAGGCTTAGGAAGTGTTAGACTCATTTAGAGAGGAAAGTCCTATGGATAGGTAACCCCTGAGTTGTGTTTATTGTGGTTTATTAGAAACTGCCAGTGAAGATAACAGGACGTCAGACGGTCATAGGGAACTGTGTGTTCTAGGGTCGTACGTTGCTGATAGATGGGGGGCGGGATTAGCGCAGTCGGTTAAGCTGCGCGTCAGTTGAACGAAGTTAAGCTCCATCGCGCCGGTTACTACTTTGTGGGCGAACACCTTGGAAGACCGAGTGTTGACAGCTTTGAAAGAGAAAAAATATCCCGAGGGTGTTGGAAGGTTATTCTTAAATCCGCGCCGGCTGCAATTGATGCGCCAACAAAAGGCAACGATTACTAATAACCATGGAGGGGAATGGAGGAAATACTGAAAACTACAACAAAAAAAAAAGATACTTCGAGAAGGCCGGAAGTTGAGTTGGGTATTCTGAACTCAGTGATGTTGTGATAGACTTGTGCCATTTCATTAATTGAGGATTCTAGGGTTTGATGCCGTAGTCATTAGGTATATTGTATCATAATAGGTATTGTCATGGATAAGGCGAGTTAACGCGTGACATAGTTATATATATGTATACTTAATTCATTTTGACGTTCGAGTTGAACAAATTAACAATTAATTTTAACAATTAATTAACAATTAACAAATGCTAATTAATGTAGGTCTATTTCGTGATGGAAGAAATGAGGATGTTAAATAGGAACTAGTTTGCCTTTATGTTCTTGTGAGATAGCATTTAGTGACGAGTGTTGCGATTTCTCTATAACTAAGTACTTCTCAACCTTTTTGTAGCTTGATATTTAATTAGTAGTAGTTTCGGTTCTTTCATTTTATTTTGTATATTATTAAGTTATTTTCAACTCTATTATTTATATTTGATTATTAGTTTTATTTATTTAATTCCGTTATTTGTCATATAAGGACATTTTTAGTTTCTCGTAATATATTACTTTCTTGTATTGCGTTTGAGTTAAATAAAATCTAATTGAAGTGAACTAAATACACTTCACTTATAATACATTGTCTATGTGTCTGTTATAAATAAAACTGTAATTAGAAATTGTAAATGAGAAGTAGTCCTCTACTATTATAGATCATTATTTTTTAAGTTCAGCGTTTTAGAATTAATGAACCTGGTCCAGGCTGGGGTTCGCCTTGAGAACCCTTCCCTAACAGTAACCATATGAACAAGAAAGATAAGTCTCGTTTACTCCTTAACTTTTGAAAAACATTAGTTCCGAAATGATTTCACAATGTCTTCTAAGGATCCTGATTAGTCGCTTCCTATGACATCGTCAATCTACAGTTTGTTTATTCTGCAGTTGACCGGACACAACACAGACTCAACAATCATCAATATATAGAGCATTGCACATTTTCTACTGACCTGCTAACGAGGCTTGTTATTCCAGGCTCATTCAGAAGTCCATCAACCTTCATACGATTTTCTTCGAATGGATGGGATTCCCATTTGTTACCTTCAGTGCAACTATACCTACACAAATGAAGCAAAGATAGAAATAAAGAGTAAAGATAGAAAGTTCAAAGAAGGCAAATATTTTACTTTTAAAATCAAGAGCGACTTCATTATATATATAGCATTGATTTCAATATTTTCATCTTTTATTTTTATTTTGTTTTAAACATGTAGGACGATCGTAAACTAGGTGATTTATAACTAGATGGTCAACTAGATAGGGTTTCATGCAGCCTCTTTAATAGTCTAGTATTTGCATGAGTGGTTTGACAGATTTGTACTCAGTTTATTGTTTAGTACTATTGTTATTGTCAATATTGCTGGGCTGTGTGAAGTTCAGTGACGTGAAAATAAACATATATTCCTATTATTATTCTTTTACTTTAGGAGAAATTTTAAAAAGAAGGACTGAAAAGATTAAGTCAGCAAATGGACAGCTGACAAGTTTGCAGTGCCCTAACTCTTAAACAAGTCAAAATCCTAGGTTAGCATTGGTTTTCCGTCTCCAAAGCGTGCCAGTGACAGAGCTGCCCTGATATTGAACTCTATCCAATAATCTGCAGCCACCTTACGTATCATACTACAGCCACAACCCAGTCTTTAAACTCATTCAAACATAAGAATGGCCATTTTATGCAGAAGGTTAAAGCAAACTAGTTTTCTTACATATCATTGTTTCATTATAAACCTCTAAGCAAATGAATTAATTTATAGAAATTAAGTACATTTTAAGGCAAAATTGTGCATTTTGAGCATTTTGTAAATTATGCATTGCAAAATTGTGCATTTCAAAACACCATATTTCATCGCTAGCAGGTTTTTGAATCTAGGTGAAGATAACACTGAAGGATTAAAACCAGTTTTCTGTCTCAACAGCAGGTCCGTGTATGGGGATATCTGACATCAAATTTTACCAGAAGATCACTTTCCACAAAAACTTGAAAGAAAGCACAAAAGAGATTTAAAGCAACGAAACTAAGGTGTTTACTTTATCTCGTTAACAAGTCGAGTGGTAGAGTTGAACTCGACTGCTACGATGGCTCCGCCCTGATCAAGAATCGTCTTGTGGTATATACCAGTCATGGCCTGAGCAATACACATGCAGATAAAATCAATATTAATTGATATAAGTCATATTATGCATACATTAATCATATACTTATATGAATCTATATTATAATAAATGCATCAATCTATATTATATTTGTATCAATAAGTTTATATTATAAAGCAGTCCAGCTTATATTTTAATATCATTTCAAAGATTCTTGTATCATTTTAAGCAGATTTAGAAAACTTCTAAAACTAAAGGTAAATCTGTTATGTGGCATTCAACACTATTATTATTATTACTATTATCACACGAGCGGGGTTTAGCGCATTCAGTAATTGAACTAGCGCAAAGCTAGGGCAAAGTGGAGGGCAGTTAGTGGAGTGTTGTGTGATAGGAGAATCCCACTAAGACTGAAAGGCAACTTTTATAGTTCTGTGGTAAGACCAGTAATGATGTATGGTTCGAAATGTTGGGGACTAAAAAGGGAACATTTGCAGAGTTTGCATGTGGTAGAAATGAGAATGTTGCGACTAATGTGAGGAATAACTAGGAAGCACAGAATGGAAAATGAATATGTGAGGATGAATTTGGATGTTGAGGGGATCGGGGATAGGTTGGCTCAGTCAAAATTGAGATGGTATGGGCATATTGTGGCAGATGAGGATGTAGTAAAAAGAGTTTGGAGGGAAGAGCTGGATGTTAAGCTACAGAGAGGTAGACCACAATTGACGTGGGACGCGGTAATTAAGTAGGACATGAAAAATAGGGGGTTGACTGATGATAAGGTGTGGGACAGGGTGGACTGGAGTCTATTCGTATCCCGACCCTGGTTAAACTGGGATTTAAGAGAAGATGATGATGATGATGAGTAATTGAACTAGCCCCTTTTCTCGTCCTATATCTGTTTCAATTAATTTAAAATGGATTAAACTGCATCTACAGTAGTAGAATGAGAAGCTAGGCATGGGTCCTGTTCATGGTTGATATTAGGAATCTAAATGGTATATAAGACAAATATCAGATACCGATTACTGCAAGAGCACATGAAAAGGAATTAGCTCGTATCTAGGAGCAGCACTGACTAATGACGATACTTATTATACAAACCACAGTCCAAGTTAATCCGCCATCTGTGGACATCACAAATCTCGTCTTTCTATCTCCACCAATTACTCCTGTAAAATGTAAAAAATACTGTTTATTAAGCAGACTTGCAGACATATTTGCTTTGCATATTTCGCATATACGAGAATTATGCTTAAAAGGACAGACAATTCAGGTTATCTAGTACAACAAATGATCAGACAGGGAATAAACGATCAACATTATATAACTAAATCTATTAAACTAAACAATAAAGTGATTTATTTTCAACCTGATGCTTTGGAAATACATTTCAAAATAACTATACTATGCAACAGCATTTCAGCATGCATATAAACTTTAACTGAACAAAGTGAACACAGAAAATTTAAAATATTAGCAATAAAATTCAATATTAGCGATGTACCGGCCGCTGACCAATCTAGCATCCAGCCGACCACCAGTGAGCCGACCACAGACTTAAAGTCTGTGACCTGGCTCCATCAAAAATCGACAGATGCTTCAAACTCATGCAAATTCTTAACTACCAAGATATTAGAAATATAATAATAATCTTAAACACTAAAACATTCGTCTTCGCTGTGCCGCACTGTGCGCTACTCAAGACTGCACTAAAGATTAATTATTGATAGAGTACTTGAGATCTTCAAGATTAAAAGCATTGAATCAGATACGCGCTGGATCTTGCACACTGATAGTAAAGCTCCGATCTCCGGCACAATTTTTACATAAAAACTGCCATCTCACACACCCATGGGTCGAATTCTAATATATCTCTCTAACTACAACTACAACTACTAACTACAACTGCGGTAGAACTCCAAGGAACTGAAACTGTCATCTATAATGTGCTTAGTAAAATTTAATGTAACTACAATTATTTTAATAAAGTAAGCATCAGTTTCTTGAAATTATTATTTTTATATTACACGCACCGATTTGGATAGTACCCTAGCCCGAGAAGCAGGAGGCCATGGGTTCGAATCTCAATCAGACTGTTTCTGACTGTACCCCTAGTGATATGGATACAGAAGTTAAAATATAAGCGTTTTGGCTTATATGCAGACACAACAAAATAGCAATAGCTGCAATGAATTCTCACCTTGAGCCAGAATTAGACCAGGAGCATTTTCATCAGACAGAGGGGTCGGTATGCCATACATGTATGAATCCATGCTTAGATGTATGTATAGACTACAATTTGGCTGAAAATAATATGCCCAGTTAAACATTTTGCATGTATTGCAAAAATACATTATAAAAATTTCATGACATTTCACGATATTTCATGACATGACATAAGTTGCATGACATGAAGAGTAAACATATTTAAACAATAAATATAAAACAGAAAAATTGTCATACTATAAATCATGCCAATCCCAGACGTTTTATGATATTTGTGCTATAGAATCACGAGAGGCTTTGTGACTAAAACTGCCAGTTACAGGGTTTTGTAAAAGCTTAATAAAAGTTTAGTTCTGCTTATATCATATAACAATGAGCATTTCAGTTTTGTCACTGTAAAATTAAAAATTCTACTAAAATTCATCAACAACAACCTGAGCAACATTTAATTTCACTATACTAATAGAATAAGACTATAATAATAACTGTCATTCTCATTGATAGCGTTGAGAGTAACTGATACATTGATAATTATAGATAAATGATAATGTAGATAAATTATAGTTATCTATATAAAGGATAACAATGGTAAAGTAAATAACCTAATTCTCGTTCAACAACCAAGTTCACTGATAACAATTGTAATAAACCAAGACTCATAAAGTTATCGGGCCTTCTCATTGATAACATAAATAATTCTATCAGTAAAGACTATCAAGAAAGGGGAGGGAATATGGCATAACGGTTAAAGTGTTCATCTAGGATGTAATTTGCCTGGGTTAAAAACCCAAGTCAGTCTTCAAATAATAAATACCCCATGGGCCCATGGAAGGTTAATGATATATCGAAGTTTTTGCCAGTTGGCGATATCAATAACAAGGATATGATTAATCATGGAAAGGATTGATAATAACCTGTCAGAAACCTGTAAAGCAGTCTAAATGGGTCTGTTAGTATGTAAGTGGTTTCTGATCCAGTACTAATATTATTACTATTATTATTTTTTACCCCAGGAGTAGAGAATCCGAGTTTTGATATAAACGATTCGAACAATGCGCGCTGAATCGCTGCCCAGCTACTCGAGGTCGTCTAGCGGCTTAAAATTATTATTATTATTATTAGTACCATCATTATCACAATCAATTAAAGCTACTTTCAAACAGAAATTAAGAAAACACACCAAGGAACATCCGGTGGCACTCCCGTTCTCGTATTTCTCAGGGGCGGGTATTTCTCTCCACTTGCCACCCTGATCGAAAGAGATGAGTGTTTTGGGTTGATTGGGGGCATACTGGTTAACAATGTACGTACCTCTCATGCCTTTCACCTGTAGCACAACATGAAATCTAACCCTTTATATGTTATAATAGCAGCGAAATGTAAACATTTGGGTCAATACAGACAAAAAATAATTAATTCAAATATTTCATATGAATAATACTAATATGCTAGTTAAGTATTTTGATATTCTGAGCTTATTGTAAGTTTATAAGCCTAATTCTATAAGTAATTGTCTTAGAGCTCCCTTTATGCACAGCTTATTTGCTTTTCTGGTTCTTGTTGCATTGTTTTACGTGCACGTTTCATTTATGGGTTATTGTGCCTGAAATAAAACAAAAAATAAATAAATAAAAATAAACAAACAATTAGTAAATGCGCAATTGATGACATAAGCAATACTTAAATAATTATTTAGCATTAGCTCTGGCTCAAAATAAAAGTGCGGAACAGTTGCTGCTCTTATAATTAGACTTCGACGTAACATCAGCGCGTCCAATAAGAAAAGTGATAACGTGACATCCTTTCTAAATATTGAGTTATTTGAGTTAATCTCCCATGAACAAAAAATATAATACTTCTTCATAACATAACTAGATTGCTGCAAGCATTTAAATAATTTAAATTATTGCAAATAAGTCAATGGATTTTGCTAAATTGGAATTTTAGTAAATACATGTTTATTTTTCTACCTGATTTATTGGCAATAAACAGCAACACTAATAATTATAACTCGCTTTCAGCTGAATAGTTAAGGCAGCCATTATTCCGAATATATTGAGCTGCTCTTCTGTGAAAATGGTTAAACTTTACACCCACAATGGAAAATTCTCACTTGTCAATATACAAACAATAATTTTTTCTCACTAGAAAGAAAATAAAAATGGCAGGAGGATCAATCCAACCAGAGAGAGTTTGAGTAAAAAGATATATTGAAGAAATCTAAACAAATTATATCTGACTAATCTGAGACTTAAACTTTCAATTCAATAAAATCACAATTAGTCCCTATTCGTCCCTGTGGCTGAAGCCAGTGGCGATGTCGTTAAGATATTCGACCGCGGATAAATATATGCGCAGTTCAAATCCTGGGCTCGCCCATCACTAACATAGCTTTCGAGTGAGGAAACTGACGTTAATATTAGCTTTATAAGCTTTTAAAGTGATCAAATATACATTAAATTGGCATTTAGATGAGTTGGGATTTATCTGAATTCTCTATTGAACCAGTTCTACAGATCCACTGCTACTGACCTCATGCAGGTCGACTTGAAAGATGTCAGCTTGGTTGATGGCGACCACGCGATCGAGAGATTTAACGTAGAACCTTCCCGTGACATCGGAGATATAGAGGGATATGGCTCCAGCCTTGTGATTGGCTGCTATAAATACCTGTCCGTCCACTGCGTCAAGAATCACATAGTCCTACAAGAAAACAAAAAACAAAGAGATTTGAACCTAATTATTTCACTTAGTAGATTAGCTAAATTAAGCTTCGCAAAATTTTCTCCCAGTCAATAAAATAAACGCCTCTTTATATTATTTGCGATTACTGCCACTAATACTACTACTACAGCCATTGCCACTGCCACTAACTGTTTATTTATTTATTTAGTACTTTGTTTTACACAATAGAGCACCGTATCGTATACAAAAATACAGCAAAACATTACCACATGTACATTACCACAATAAGTGCAAATTCAGGGTATACCTCAGGCACAAGGCACTCATAAGGACCATTCAGATAGAAACTCAGAAAGTATGTTATACTTTTATTTTTTATTTTTTATAAGTACAATTTTTGCTATTTAATTTACTAAGGTGTATTATTACTACTACTACTACTATTACTACTACCCACTGTCACTACCACTACCAATACCATTATCACAAGATTGAGAAAGTAATAAAACAGTGCAGAAGAACTCTTACACTATGCAGAGCTGGCTGGGGGAAGTGAGCTCGTTTGAATGGACCACGCTTGTAGGAGACATACAGCGGTCCCTCATCAGCCGCTGAACTCTCTCCAGCCTTCTGCCAACATCAACCACATCACCAGACATCTTAGACTTCTACATAACACTTCTAATCTTATGTACAATCTAATCATATTACTTCTAATCATAAGTACATGTATAATTTCTGGTTACTATTATACTTTACATCTTAGCTTTCTACATAACACTTATAGTCATACGTACAAGTATAATTTCTGGTTACTATTATACATTAAATCTTAGCTTTCTAAGTAACACTTCTAATCGTTATGTACATGTATACTTTCTAGTTACACTAACACTCTAACTGAATTAAAGAAATTAAATTCCAACTGAACTGACGAGAAATTTGACATAGATTGCTATAATGGCTTTCTATAGTTATTGCTATGCAATAACTATAGAGAGCCACTAACTGACCTCAGTTACTAGGGGTAGCTGACGTTAACCTTAGCTTTTTACCATTACAGTTCAAAATCAGTCCCGTCAAAGTGTGCGCGAATGCAGAAAGTTGCCATTATGCTAAAAGGCTAAGCCTCTCAGAGTAGACCCGTTAAGTTTCACAAATGACAAGTAATAAGATAAAAAATGGACATCAACTATAGGCCCACTACATAAACACTACTTTTTAGCCCAGTCAGTGGCATATCGAAAAGGAGTTCGACTGCAGATCAGTAGGTGAAGAGTTCAATCCAATGCTCATCCTGTCCCTGACTTGTTTCTGAGAAAGGAAAATGACGTTAAACTACACTTTAGCCTTAACTTTAGTGTGTCAGTAAAGGTACTGCTATTGGAATAGGATTGGTCAACACTAATTACTATGTATACAATATACATTATATATCAAGTGTATAGTGAATTATACAGTATCTGCAATTTAAACACTCAGCATAACAATCTATGTATCAAGTCTCTCTCTGGACTACGAGATGGACTTAGAGACTGTTCAGATAGGACTCCAAGTATGAAGCTAAATTTCGTTAGATCAAAACTGACTTTAATGAGTTTCTCATCTGCAACTTTAAGCTTCAATAACAAAAATTAAACTCAGAGAAGAGATAATTAATGACTTAAATCACTCAACAACAAGTGCTTTACATAGATTGAACCTACTGAACCATTTTTATTTGTTGTTAGTATTAAGCTTGCTTCACAAGTTAGCTTTAAGATATTGTGAAATGGGTGCAATAACTTTCCAAAAAATTGTTAAATGCAACTAGTAGCCTATTCCGAAGTTATCGAAAGGAACCAAACAATAAACGGAAAGCTTACAACGGGTAGAGTGGGTTGGCCGCTAGCTCAGAGTTCTAAAAGCTCTCTCTTTCTCAGTGCACAGCCTACTGGCAGGTCCATGGTATATAACGCCTCCACTTTTCTCTGTCTTCCACTTTCTTCTTCATGTCCACATACGAGTTGATCTTTAATTCATCTAACATCTAAATCATCTAAACGCTACATCATAAATTACCTGAAGAAATATGTATTCCTTTTGCAGCACAAGAGACCCCACAGCGATGTAGCCAAGTTCAAGATCAATCTCACTGTAAGCAGGCGATGGATAGGGCTTCTTCACAGCTCGATACAGAAACTTACCTGCATTTTATACAGCATTTTTTCAAAGTTCTTTTAAAGTTTAATATCTTTTATTTGTTCATCACAGCACAGATTATACAAACAATATGAACGTGCATGTAGTTATATAAACAAATAACAATACAGAAGAGGCTACCTTAAAAGAGCCATAGCTCTGTTCGGTAATACCATAATTAGTAGCTATAGCAGAGTCTACTTGAGTGTGAAATGCAAAAAAATTTCATTACATTACCAATTACAGTAAAACCGTTGGTAACCATACAATTGAATATTTTCAAATTAGGAAATGGCCATTTTGATTTTAAACTAGAACAGTTGATTTTATCATTCACCTAAACACTATACAGCATAGCACTTAAACAACTTAATTCAGAACAAATTAAAATGATAAAATGAAAATGCATAAATAAATGATTGAAATCATTGTTGCTGCTGATGCATAGCTACTGATGCTGTTACTAGAGAAAACAACCCTATATCACACTGTCAAACGCTCGGGTATAAGATGTACGATCCTATTCATAGTCCACAAAAACACGCAATAAACAATACTGAACTACTGATCACCTTCGATCTACAAGCTGACTTCAACTGATTACAACAAATTAACGCATCAAAACGATTGACTTAAATTTAAAAACATTTTCAAAAGAGATTTCCACTTCATTTTATTGAAAACTGCAGTAGCTTAAACTCAATTCATTTTTCTAGCCTATCACCCAGCAGTCAGTGAAAAATTTCACGTTTCAGAAAGTTCAGCCTCCTTCCTGTTGATTTCATTTATGTTATTTTAGTTTTATGATTCTTAATTAAAGATGCATCTATTACCACACTGATGACTGTAGCATGTTTTAAATAAAAGACTAGCATTACAATAACTTTTATTATTATTATCACTACAAAGATATCAAACTTTACTTCCGTTGCATCGCATATTTCAATAGCAACAGTAATTTAACAATTTTCAGATAAACACTGCACAACATGCATCTTTCACAATGGTAAATTAGCTTAGTTACCTCCATTGATTTTGAACAAACAAGAAAATGAATTAGAACTGTCTACAGTTTTGATAGATATGACGCACCGGTAGAAGAATCTTCCACTTCCAGATGTACGATGGAGTTGTCGTCATCCACCTGAGGAACGGCCCAACTGAAGCGAGGGTTCACCATCTCAGAGACCAGGTCCCACGTGACACAGAGGTCTCCACTGAAGTACAGCTTAGTGAACAATAACAACAACATACAATAACATCTCAGAGACCAGGTCCTAGGTCATACAGAGGTCAGCACTGAAGTACAGCTAGGTGAACAACAACAACAACATACAATATCATCTCAGGGACCAGGTCACACAGAGGTCAGCACTGAAGTACAGCTAGGTGAACAACAACAACAACATACAATATCATCTCAGGGACCAGGTCACACAGAGGTCAGCACTGAAGTACAGCTAGGTGAACAACAACAACAACATACAATATCATCTCAGAGACCAGGTCACACAGAGGTCAGCACTGAAGTACAGCTAGGTGAACAACAACAACAACATACAATATCATCTCAGAGACCAGGTCACACAGAGGTCAGCACTGAAGTACAGCTAGGTGAGCAACAACAATATCACAGAATATACAAGAACTAAAGGAACGATATAAAATTACAGTACAAAATAATACACAAAAACCAATACAATACAATAACAAAAAACAACACACAAGAGTGACAAGAACGTTACAATAACAAAGAACAACGCAATTCCAGTTAGACGTACAACAGAGCTTGATGAAAACTATTATAACATAATATAATGCAATATATATGTACAAGATCCCAAGTTGAACATATGTCTCTAATGATCTATAGCTGAAAAATACAACAATATAAACCTAATAGTTATAACTAATAAATACAAAATAATCAACAGTCTTAACAAATTCTTGAATGAATACTGATTTAGCTTTAATCCGGACATGCTTTTAAACACATGACTAATATTTGACTATACAACAACCAAATGCTATCACAATGATTTTGTAAACCTGATAATAAAATTAAACATTTGTATATAATCTACAAAAGACATTTTTGTATACGTCTTTCCACAGAGATGAGAGTAACCAGAAGTAAACAAAGATTAGCATAAGCTGCCCCTTCATGATCCTAGTACGGCCGGCCAGAAGTGTATAGCAATGATTGCTAACAATAAATACACGTAAAAACGCCAAAAGCTAATGTTAACGCCAGTTTCCTCACTCGAAAGCGATGTCAGTGACGGGTGAGCCTAGGATTTGAACCCCGCACATACTGATCCGCGGTCGAGTATCTTACCGACAACACCGCTGGCTAATGACTGTTAACAAGAAGTCCATGTAAATCAACAGATTCATCGGAACCTTTCTATCAACATCAGAGTACAGAAGCAGCCAGTCCTCTACTGTTGGATGAAACAAGATCTGATCCGGTGCAGAGGGTCTGGGGGGAAGAGCCCTCTCCTCAAAACTCCCTCCTTCATCCGGAGTCACATAGAGCCTTCTTCCTCCGCAGTCATAGAACACCAGCTACACAGATTAGCATAACAACAGTCATCATGTAGCTACAGTCATTGACTGATGATAGGACAGAGAGGATTTAAGACAGTCTATTCGTATCCCGACCCTAGTTAAACTGGGATTCAAGGGAAGATGATGATGATGATCATGTAGTTACACAGTCATAGAACACCAGCTACACAGATTTCGCATAATAATAGTCATCATGTAATAATAATAACAATAATAATAATGAAGGTTTAACGTCCGTTTCCATATCCAGTGATGTAGCTACGCAGCAGAATATAGCACAAGTCACTTTGGCTACACAACATCCATTAAACAACATTAACCGCTAGAACTGTACAAAACTAAAATTATTGACCATAACTTTAATGTTACTTTGATAGGATTGGGAAAACTTCTTAGTAAGTAATGAATTCACGATTTGTTATATCACAACAGTTGCATTGTTTTATATCCATACATGATTACTGTAAAGAAACTCATATATGTTTCAAATCTGCGACCCTGTGTTGCAAAACATGACTAGTGCGCTAAGGCACAGACATTCGACCAGTCCACTAAACATATTAAAGTAACTGGAAATGCGAGATTTGATTCTCTCCTACCGTTTAGGCAAAAAAGACGTGACAAAAGCCTCTCACCAGGCTTGAGAGACAAATCAATAATAGGGAACTTTAGTTAACAGTGTAGGATGTACAATTGGTGGAAAATTGAAAGAAACATAAATTCAATGAAATAATAATAATAATAGTAATAAAGGTTTAACACAAATTTCTTCATACAAGGACGATGTCAGGGAAGTCCCCCCATCACATGAAAGAGCCATAGAGAATTAACAAAGCCATTAGTATACATAAATTCATCAAATACAAGGCAGCATGGAATTAGTTAATTACTTATTTATATGTTAGCCAATAGTACTAAGTCCAAAAGGTATACAGTCAAACATTGGAGTTTATTTGTTCAATTGATGTGATTATTTTAAATATCATTGTAAGAGAATAATGACTAACCAACTTAAAATTAAATTTGGGAATTTTAAAGGTACAAGTATAATTTACAGTTTGGTCCACTCCAATGCATAAGAGCATGAAATCAGTTCTACCTTCGAGATTTGTCATAAGTTCTGCAGGTCCAATCAGACTACAATAAACTGAACGAAAAAACAGAGATTAGAAAAAAATACACTTATTAATGCCCAACTATATAGCACAAATATCCCATATTTCTAAAGAAATTTATACAAACCTTGTCCTTCTTAGTTGGACACACATAAAAATGCTGAATTATGGTTTTATCATCTCCAATTTTCATCGGATTAAATGTTGCACCAAAATCCTCAGACCTACAAAATTAACCTCAAACATAAGATCTATGCTACTGGCTTTATTACTACTATTTAATGATATCATTCAGAATCCGAAATACTTAATATATTACATATACTTATTAAATAATATATTATTATAAACCAGAAATGCTGTCACAGTTTATGCCTTTAAATTGTGATCCAAATAAAACTATATATCTGTTCAGATTAGAAAACTTTAAAACCTTCCCATAACCTTCAATTTAAGTTGCTTTCAAAAAAATACATCAGAAACAACTTCACTGGCTTCAAAGTTCCAAAGACATATCAATCACAGACATATTCTGCTACGAATTGATTACAATTTTCATTTATTTTCTCTTTAGAATTCTAAAGAGAAATATTTTACTAGATTGCAATAATTAATAACAAATTGCAATAATAACTTGAGTCAATTAATTTTGTTTAATTTTAAAAATTATTTATATTTAATCATAATTAATATTAATATTTAACTTAACAAATGTAAATTATTGTGAATAGTATATTATTAGTCAATCGAGTTTTAAGTTTTTAACTCACATTTTACATTCATTGCACAACGTTCATGTACAGTACCAATAGACACATTAGCATTGAGCTAATTCCACATGCATTTGTTTTACTAACCTGTACAGTAAGCTGGAAGTCACACTACCAGTCTTGTTACGAGCTCTGGTCAGTAGAAATATCATCTGAAATTATTCAATTAATATATGTCTAAGATATCTTTGTGGTACTTAATTGAAAAAATAAAGTAAATTTTAAAATAAAAAGCAGTCAGATGCTGTAAAATGTACAATAATCTAAAAATATGGTACATGTTACAATACGGCTGTGAAATATAGATGCTAAGAAAGGAGGATATTAGGATCCTGAAAACATATGAAAAGTGGCCATGGAAAAGAATGGACAAGATCAAATGGACTGACAAAGTTACAAACGAAGTGCTACATAGGGTTGAGATAAATAGACAATTGAAACATATCAAAAGGAATAGAAAGAAGAACTGGATGGGTCATGTTCAGTGAGGGAATGGTTTACAAAAAGAGGTAATGGAAGGAAAAAACGGAAGGAAAGAAAGTTATATGCTAGATGAATTGTTTAAAACTAAATTCCTACTAAACGCAATAGTTTACGTGACAAGAACTTCATTACCCATATTATACTTGATGATGCTAGAAATTATTAACTTTTAACTTACAATGCCAATGCTCCCATAACCTACAGGTCTGTTATTTTTTAAGCTGCTGAAATTGTTTTTTGCTACTGTTTAATAATCTTAGATAGCTATATGTGACTTTAGAGCTCTTAAAGTACGATAAGTTTGCCTTGGTCAATTTTTTTTAATGTTATCTTATAATTTTCAATCTTGTATTTTGGATTTTGTGTTGAATTTCTGCCTCTATCTGTTGCATTGCTATGTTATCTGTCATAATGTTACTGTCTGCGGTTTGTCAGATTGATTATGGAAATAAAAGGAATAGTTTATTACTAATTCAGATGAAGAAAAAAGCAGAGAATAGAAATATGGGAAGGAGTTGTATGCCTTGGACTCTCAGAATAATACAAGTTATTGACTATGTAATATAACATATTAAGACATAACATATAGTCTAATGACTGTTTGAACTTCTCTCTCACGTACTGCCTACAGGCAGTAGATTCTCACAGCCTATTGGCAGGTCCATTGCATATAACTCCTCCGCATATTTCTATCTATGGTTTTCTTATATTAATTTTCATCACTTTAATGCATTAATGTTCAGGTCATCCACAATATTCTGTAAACTCATTTCGTTACGGGCAATCATACCTTGATCATCAGTAAATCTTACAACCTTTACCAGTTTACCTTCAGTCTTTATTCTTTCTTCAACGTTATCTATTGCTGCCATCATCATTGCCTATTCAGAAATAAACATAAACTCTCCCTCTCTCTCTCTCTCGGCTTAAATGTTAAATAGCTGTGGTGACATGCAACAGCCTTGTCTTACTCTCCCTCCTATTCCTCCTTCTTTCGATATCTCCTGTTGAACTTTGATAATTGTCTTTTGGATCTGTTTGCACTTAATTTAAATAATTAGTTAAATATAATAACTAATTAAAAAAATTAAAAAAATAGTATTCATCCATAATCACCACATTCAACATAATCGGCAATACAACTGTCATTCATAAATGATGATACAGCTTCAAGATTCTCGTCCTACGTCAAAATCAGAGACACTTTATGAACGAGTTAGTACCTAATGATGGTTTCAACCATCAAGGATTGCTTGATACGAATAAAAAACATTTAAACTTATTATATACACTACCTGACTCTTTTTGCCGGACCAATGCACAATGGCTTCATTATGGCCTCGATCGTTCAATTTTGTAACATTCACAACCAGCTTGCCCTGATCAGATGTTGATCTTCTCGCTCGTGCTAGGTCGATCGATTGAACAGTGCTCGCTCCTATGTCAAATCTTACTGGCTCATATAACTTCAGTGGTGCCCTCTCAAAAACTCTTCCATCCGCCAGATATGACAGACTGGATAGCATGAATAAGCTCAGTAAAATCATTTTAGGCGCTGAAGATTCACTCATGAATTGCCAAATAGATCACCAGAGTTACAGTTAATGTTAGCTCGTTATTTTACAGGAAATTTATATGCAATGGCATTTGATTACATAGACCTTCGTATTCTATAATAAAGTTCATAGCTAGTAACGAAAAATATCACAGAAATAACATTAACTAATAGAAATTACAGCAAAATTAAATTTAAATCAGTGTACCGTTTAGTAAACTTGTTAGTTAATGCTAAATTACAGTTCATAAATTATCCATGTCCAAAATTTCTAGTTTCCCTGAACATTAAGGCACAAAATAAAATGATATTACATATTGCCAACCTTCCTTTTCAAGCTTTTCATACAGTTTTTAACTTATAATTTTTATAATTAAATCCAGTAATTTGATCAACTTATAAGAATGTCACACAAATTCAAAGTTCTGTTTATTTAGCACAAATTAATTATTCAACATTGAACACAAATACTAATAATAAATAATGTTAGATAGATGTTGATAGTGTTTTACAGATAGTGTTTTATTTAATTTTGCATAACAATTTTCTGGTGGTTGTTGCATGAATAAATTGTTGCACCAAGGCAATTATAACTATATTATCAGTGCTTCACAAAAATCAACTTTTAAGGTTTTCCTCAAGGTCAAGAGATGAACGCAGGGCATCATTCCGTGATGATCATAGGTCTGATGTCTCTTTTCAAGAAATTGTGCATGCCCTTTTATAGGCACTTTTATATATCTACAGGTCAGATTGACTTTAGTTCCACAGTGTTCACAGTTACATGGATGACATAGCAGTATAATTGCTTGCATTTCTTGATTTGTCATCTACCATTGGTTATAAAAAAATATGACAAAGATTTGAGAATTTGCAAGGTAGAGTAGGTTCCTAGGAAAAGGTAGGGGTTTGCGATCACCTCATTGGCACAATTTCTAGAAATTAAATTCTGAAGAAATTGAAAACCCAGAATACTCTTTCCCCACTCCCCCCCCCCTCTCGTCGTAAACCTAAAGTATGCTGATAATGTAAATTTAATCTTATATTGATATGCAAATTTATATCCTTTACAGTACCACCTGTATCTCAAATTATTAAGCTTGTAAACTAGCACAAGACCTAATACCGTCGCACTCAAGAAAATATACATTACAAACCCAGGAATCCTATCTGTATTAACTTAAGTTATAGCTTTCATTCCTCACTTTCAATATGATATAGAAGCCACCTTCACGTACATTTAACCAATAATTATATATTTATTATAGGTAAACCTTCCAAAAGGGATAGTATTTCATAGGAATTTATCCAGGTGCGAGAGGGGAATTAAAATGCTTAGGGAATCGACGCAAGTAGCGTGGTTGAAAAAATAGGCAGAGTGGAAAAAGGTTTCGAGCTTTAAAAATAGCCGAGAAGTGGAATATTGCGCATCGAAGGTTAGGCGGCACAGTTAGTAAGCGTTGCTCTATGTAGGGGGATGATTGTCACTGACTACTGGAGGCACTGAACTGCTGGATAGACGTGTCAAAGAAACACTAAGCATAATTCGAGCTTATGATTTATTATTACATCAATATTTTCAAAATTGCATTATAATAATTATTGTAATTATTCAATTATAATTATTCAAATCTAGAAAACATCCAAGCAACAGTCATTGCATCGAAACTGTTTTTGTTTTATTGATTTCATGAAAACAGAAACAAGAAATGATTTAATAAAGTACTAAAAATTAAAAACTACATATAGTACATAACGTACTAATAATTAAATACTTATGCTACCAATTTAAACAACTGGAATCTGAAATCAATCTTTGTTTTGATACTATAAAATTGTAAACAAATCATTAATTAGGCCTTGTAACATACTCCCACAACAATTGATACAAGAAAAAACAAACCATTATATATCGGCACTCTCACCTTATAAAAAAGTTATATAATTAATATTAGAACATGAAGTTAAGCCAGGTCTCACAAGATCCAGTAGGCTTATAATTAATTTAGAAGACCGAGTAACAGAATGCTGCATCTTTAGCTGGGTCACTTTAATCAATTACGAGAGACGTACAACTTAGTCCAGGGTTGGTGTTGGTTCGACCCACTAGGCATACGTGTGAATCCCCCTGCTGAATTAAGTCTCAACCCCAGTCAGTTCTATTCTCACCTTATATATGACAAAGACCTAATTGTATATGTCAATTTTTCTAAGGGGGTCGCTGGAGAGGGGGTTCGAAGGCTTAATTGCCAGTGGATGACGAGTTCAGTTCAAGTAAAGGTGCTAGTGGAGTGAAAGTTTACGTGTAATTGTCTCAGTTCATGAAACGAATGGGAGAGATCGAATAGAAAAGCCTTTAACCGCCTATGAAACTGTTTATAAAGCAGAAAAGGTTGACAAGAGGATGACGAGGGGAAGCTCAAAGTGGAAGGAAGAGGATTCCAGATCGGAGGAGCAGTATGTTGGAAGGAGCGAATGGACTGAGAGCTAGACTAACTTAACTTAACTTAACTTAACATAATTATACTGGTTAAGGAAGTCACAAAGACTTGTAACACCAGTCTTCGTCGTAATTTCATACCTCTATACATAGAGACCGTAAAGGAAAAAAGATACAAACCTTGACAAGTTGATAGGCTTCAAAAGAAGAACATAAGAAAAAACTAAAAATTCACCAACAAACCACACACACACATAACCAGCTCATGTATAAACTTACACACAGGTATACAACTATGCACAAATACACATACATATATGCACCAATGCATGTTTACATACATGTTCATGCATACACATCCACACACGCATTTGCACATATACACATACATAAATACATAGAAACACTCAAATACTTACATGTATATACATATATATATATAT